>JAJKFI010000016.1:4806012-4830958 GCA_029204185.1 Lerista edwardsae | reverse complement strand
ACAAACAAACAAACAAACAAACAAACAAACAAACAAACAAACAAACATGTTTTATATTTTCAAGCCACAAATTTACAGCTATTTCCATTTTGTTTCAAATAGCATCATGGGAGTGATGCAAAACATTAACCATTTCTGGGGTACTGTCTTCTTCGGCTTTTTTTTTTCTCTCAAAAAAAAATTTGGTCTCACATGTCAATATGAAAATCACCGAAGACTCATTTATCTGAAAATGGTGGGCAACTTCAGTAATCATCTTCCTTGTTTTCAGCGTGTCCAAGGTCTGTATTTTTCATGGCAAAATCTCTCACTCACAAAATCTCTCACTTCAGTGGTCTTTCCGGTTCCTCACTTGCTACTTGCCCCAAGAAAAGTCCCTTCCTGCTTTTCTTGCCACAAAGATTCATTTTAGGGGATGTGATTATGACTGAAAGCACAGAAGTACAGATACTTCACACATGTGGTATTAGTAGACTCAATGTGGTGCTCAATATGTTGCTGAAGAAAGAGATGGATGAAAGCGTTGGATTGCCAGAAGCAAAATATGCTTCCGCTGCATCCCGCAGGGGATTTTCAGCTGCTGGAGATGTCCTTGGGATGAGCCCGAGCAATCTCTATGAGGCATCTTGGACCTGCGCCAACACAAATCTCTGTTGCTCCATATAGGCCTAGGAACAGCCTCGGGATTCAGGGTGCACTGCCATTAATCCTGCACCTGATCTGCACTCTTCCCCATCACCACCCTATTCTGTCTACCCCCTGCCCCATTCAACTTTTTCCCCACCTCCCTCCAACCCCCTACATGGGCTTATCTGCTCCAGTGGATGCTTATCAGTCTGCTGGCGTATGGGACAGCCATAAAGCAGCCTCCACCAATGCAACACTAGTTATGCCTGTGGAGGTGGGTGTTAAGATTGAGCCATGAGTTAACCTTTTCATGGGCCCTTATTACCAAGAATGGCAAAGCAGTTCAATTAGCAAGTCTGGTTCTTACTGTAAGATGCCTACATGAGACCACCTAGGAACCATACTATAAACTGCTCTGAGCATTTTGGAGTGAATAACAAGTATAGCTTTATAACATCTCTGTAAAGTACGCCATTATTATTGTCCCCATGATGCAAGTGGGGTCTGAGACTGAGAGGGAGTGACTTGTCTGAAAGTATTGCAGCAGTTCACAAACTGTGGGTCCGTGGCCCACCAGTGGGTCACAACCAAATTTTGGGAGGTTTGCAAAACTGACGGGGTAAATTAGGCTATGTGCATCAAGGGTTAAACAACCTGCTACTGGAGTGGGGGAGCACTGCTGCCTAATCACCATTATAGTTACAGAGGCTGAAGTGGCTGGTGAAGTGAAATTTTTTTGAGGTGGGTCCAGCGGCGGCATTCAGCCGGTACGCTGGGCGGGAGGAACGGGTGAGCGGCAGCTCGCCCATAGCTTACCACTCCGTTTTGCCGTCTTCCCCGCCCCCACGGGGGCAGGGAAGACGGCGAAATGGACCGGGACGCAACGGGCAAGCTGCCGCTCACCCGTTCCTCCCGCCCAGCGTACCGGCTGAATGCCGCCGCTGGGTGGGTCCTTATGTTTTAGACCCTCTTATTTAGTGAGTTCACCATAGAAGTGACAATGAAACATGGAGCATCCTCGTGTGCAGTTCTTAGGCACTCTGCTACATAGGGATGGTATTATATTCACATTTCGTTTAAGCACACAGAGGAACATCAACATTGCAGCACACTTTTGAAAAGGAGGGCTCAAAACTCAGCCACTGTGAGCTTACCCTAGTGTAACTAAGGCAAGCCAAAGAGAGGCCTGCTTAATGCATTCCATGAGTTCCTCGTCCAGGTTTCTGGGAACAGGTAGATGGGGCAGGGAAGCACCCTGCAAAACTTAAGCAAGGCTCAAGTTTCTGAGAGGGGGAAACACAAGAAAGAGGTTTGTCCGACAGGTAATAGCTGCACAGACCAGCTATACAACCTAGTGGAAGCCAACATTCCAGGGAACCAGGTCTAAGGAAGTAAATTTGGAAACCTACTGTGCCTTTCAAAACAAGTCATTCACTTCAACTATTATAGAGCACCCCAGGCAGATACATCAGAAGGGGAAAGGGAAGCAGTCAGCCATGAAGAATATATTTGGATTCTGCTCCTCAAATTTTCAGCATTTTGAAATTCTTATTATGCTTCAAGACAATCCTTACAGATGCTGGTTCTCAAACGTTTTAGCACCAGGGCCCACTTTTTAGAATGACAACCTGTCTGTGACCCACCGGAAGTGATGTCATGCCGTCATTGTGACACCAGAGCCTGCTGTTTTCCTGAGAATGCAGCAATAAGTTGGGTTATTTCTCAGCCATTTTCCAACAGCAAAGTGAATCAGAAAGAAAAAAGCCTATTTACAACCTTGACACAAGCAACCCTACCCCTTTCCAGCATCCCATCTTCCCATATTTTCAATATGTTCTGCTCTAGGTGCTTCATGACCCACCTGAAATTGGCGTATGACCCACTGGTGGGTCCAGACCCGCAGTTTGGGAACCACTGCTTACAGAAAAGGCACACTTCAAAATGACCCTGCAGCTGCACACAACCCCCATTTGCATCCTCACCCTTTAAGATCCAGAAGTACACCTGAACAAATCTTCCCACCAGTAGCCTGACAGCAGGCACCAGCTTGGCTCACCTTCAATGACCTGCACGTTCAATTCACGCACCTGTGCAACGTGAGGTCAAGGGGCTCAAGTGCTCCTTCTAAGCTGAGCTTCTTGGACTGCTTCTCATCAGGCTCTACATTTTCTTCCTGTGTAAACTCCTGATCATTAGCAATATAATTGGTTTCCTCTGTGAACCAGGCAGCCTTTCCTATCCCCATTTTCTATAGTTGCACTTTGGAGTAGGTTCTGAGCAACATGCATCTAAAATCCATGTTGTATAGGAAGAGGAGGGGGATATTGGATGAGGGAGGGCAATCAACCCAATTAAATCATGTTTGCATTCTAATTCAGGATTCTGGCATTGAGATGCAAGGCAGACAAGTCTGTTTTCCCATACCCCTGCTCCTTTTTCATGCTGTCCACTTTCCTTTCCTTTCCAAAGCCCTTCTGCATTCATTGATATAAATGGCATACAATACAGTATATTCATGAATGGGTGGGGAAAGATAACTCACTCCTATCTGATTTGCTTTAAAAGAAAATTCAATGTAAGAGGACTAGCAATAATACAAGTACCTATGAAGTACAAACATCAGAATTTCATGGCACAGATTAAACTTTTAATATTTATTCATCTACTGGAAAATAAGATGTGAATTTTCTATCTGGAATTCTCAAAAGTGTTTAGTTACATATATCCGCATCTTCCATGCCATGTTTCTATCAGTGTTTGAAGAGAGCTAATTACCCAACAATGGACCTGAAGCTACTACAGTACTGGGAAATGTATTTCCCCACAAAGTGAAGCTCCCCATAGTGTGTTATCCGATGTGTTTCATACAGAACAGTTTTCACAGGTGAACAATGTACCTATAATATGTGATAGGGCACTGAAGGCTTTTAAAATGCCCAGTGATTTAGGGCTGAATTTTTAAAAAATGTGAAAAAAGGATTAAAAATATCTCAAATAAAGGAAAAAAGATATATTTGAGTGCTAGCCTATGCATGTTTCATCAGAAGTAAATTCCACAGTGTTCAATAGGACTTACTCCCAAGTAAATTTGCATTAGACTGTAATACCTGTTTCTCAGGTAACCCTTTGGGAAAGACAATGGCTTATTAACATATACCCCTAGGCAAATTTTCAGTTTGGCTTCTGCTAGATCGGATGCTTCTTCTCAGCTAATATTCTTTTGAAGAACTTTGACACGCAGCACTTGAGCACTCCTGCCGATGACATCATCCCAGCTGTAGAAGTCTTGGAGCTTGAGCCCCCCCCCCTTCAACTATATACACCCTTGGCAACATCTTCTTTAAAAAAAAAATCTGTAAGAGCAGCCTTAAGCTGCCCTGATCAAATTTCTTCAATCAATATAATGCATAGATCTCTTGCCCCTTGAGTTCTGCCAAAATATTTTCTTTTCTATTTAAACAACATGCATTTAAAAATCCATAGAAAACACTTTGCAGCTCCCTAAAAAAGCTGCAACGTCAGTGAACATTTTAAACAACAACAAAACGACAACCACAAAGCCTTCGTGTCCTCTTAAAGGCTAGCAAATATATTGTGGCATAAGCTTTTGTGGACTAAAACCCCTTTCACCAGTTGCACGTGCACCTTAGTCCAAAAATGATATAATAAATCCATTAATCTTTAAATGAATTCATAGTTTTTTACTTCAACAGACTAAGGACCCAATCCTATTTAGCAGGAGCAGTGGCACTAAACACCTATCATGACATCTTGTGCTGAATCAGGGCCAGCTCCAGGAGCGGTGGGGCCCAATACGGGGCATTCCCATGGGGCCCCCTACCCTCCCTGCAAAGCCCCTATTCACCAAGAAAAGCACTTGTGGTGCTATGCGCAGCACCTGGACGTAGTGCTGACATGATGAGGACCACTAACTGCTTCCAGAAGGCCTACTTTGGGCAGTTTGGAGGCAGGGGCAGGCAGGAGGGCCCAAGGCAAAGCTGCTGTGCTCGCCACACTGACTTCAAGCCCATAGCTGCTGCAGCAGCAGCAGGCGATACGCTCACTGTGCTAGTGCAGGGGCCCCCAAAGTGCGAGGCCCAATATGACGACATCTGTCACATTGGCTTAAGGCTGGCCCTGTGCTGCATCCAAGCAGGCTGGAGGTCTGTCCCCTTCCCCCAGACTGCTCAACGGGGCGTCTGAAGTCTGCGCCTGCTATTTCGCTGATGTGGACTCGAGAAGCCCCATGCCAAGCTTTTAAGCCCAACACGGGGGATAGGATTCAGCAGAGGACACCTCTGCCTGTCTCACCACCACCCCTGGGCCCTCCTTACACTCAGAAACGCCTCCCACACACCATCCCTCCACCTTCCCAGCTTCCATGCGCCGCTGGGCACTTGCCTCCACTCCATTGATGGCCAGGGCTCCCACTGCAGCGCCAACGGGACAGCACAGGGTCCCTGCCAGTGCTGCTAACTCTCACGGTTTGCGACACTCAGCGCCAGCAGGGCAGCACCATAGTTAGGCTGTTAGACTGCAATTCTAAGCACACTTACATGAGTGTCCCATTGAACTCAATGGAACTTACTTCTGAATAGACAGTTATTGGCTTGTGTTGCAACTAACACAGATACCCCTCAGCAATCAGGATGGCTCCTCATTCCTACATAGCCTAGTACTTATGCAGGCTTGCTCAGAAGTCAGTCTCACTGTAGTCAGTAGGACTTACTCCCAGGTAAGTGTGTATAGAATTGCAGCCATAGTTAATGAGTAAGAGAATCAGGCTGAAAAATGCTAGGTCTATCAGGCTATAATCCTATGCACACTTACCTAAGAGTAAGGCCCACTGAATTCAGTGGGATTTAATTCTGAGCAAACATCCATAGGATTGCATTTGAATACATCCAAGAATCTGACCTAAGAGAAGGGTGAGTGATAAATATTGAAAGTAAACAAACTGCTAAAAATGTAGATCTGCAATACACAACTATAAAATGTGAAAGAACTCTGAAGGATCTTAAAAGTGTCCAATGTTGCAGTGGTAAATTTCCAAGTCCAGGAGCTTGTCACAACGCCCCCGATACCCAATAACAAATGAACTGAACGCTTGCACAGAAGTCAGCCCCAGGCATTTATACTCGCAATAAAGAGTTTCCAATCACCACTTGGGACCCAGATTTTATATTAGAAATACAAAATACCATATGTGAGAATGTAGCATTTTGGTGGGAAAAAAATTCAAAAACCAAGAAGATAAATGGTCTCCAAGCAGAACCAAGGGATATATTTCATTATTTTTAATCTGATGCCCTCCCAAGTTAGAGTTCCCTTTCCCTCATCTGAAGTTTTTCTCCTGTCATTTCAAGCTGGCATTAGTTCTAGAGCAAGTTTCAGGCTGCAATCCTATGCACCCTTTCCTGGGAGTAAGCCCAACTTAACACAATGGGGCTTACGTATGATCAGACCTGCAAAAGCTTGTGCTGTATGAGTCCTGTATTCAGGTGCAGAAAACCTGACTGATTTACAATGCTACCAATGTTTGGGGACAGGAAGCAGACACAGACACACACATACCCTTTTGTTGGAACTCCCATCGCTTGCTGAGTCTACGGAGGTGATCATTACTCCAACTCAATATAACTAACTACACAAGTATGGCATCATGCTGCAATTGCCCCTTCTTAACATAGGATCGTAGTTGTGCATATAAGCTGCAGTCTTCTCTGTCATGTATTCGACAGAATAACAACAGAGATTTGTTGGTTTGTTCTATGTCATTGGTTCTCAAACTTTTTAAGCTCCGGGACCCACTTTTTAGAATGACAATCTGCCTGCAAGCCACCAGAAGTGATGTCACAGCCAGCCATTGTTGTGACACCAGAGCCTGCTGCTTTCCTGAGAATGCAGCAATAAGTTGGGTTGTTTCTCAGCCACTTTCCAATAGCAAAATGAATCAGAAAGAAAAAAAGCCTACTAAGAACCTTGACACAACCACACGGCTCTTCCCTTTCCAGCACCCCATCTCCCCATATTTTCAGTATGACTGTTCTAGGTTATTCGCGATCTTTCACAAACCTGAAATTGGCTTGTGACCCACTGGTGGGTCCCGGCCCATAGTTTGGGAACCACTGTTCTAGGCTATATGCTCTATTATTATAAATTATGATATAATTGCTCTATGATAATTGCTCTTCTCCTACGGGGGTATATTTGTTCAATGACACCCATTGTGTGTATGAGAATAGCTGAAAATCTGCCATCCTTCACACATTCTTCTGATACTAACTTATCAGCCAAGTGCTAAAGCAGTGCTCCTCTATAGCCAAGTGTGTGTTCAATGGTTGAGAGTGCGAAGTGCTGCTCACAACTGAGTTGTACCTTCATACATCAGCTTAAACGTTGGCATAATGCCTTTAGCAGTCTAGAAATAGTTTATCAATAAAATCAATTCTAAGTACACAGTTGGATGTTCCTGTAACTGGTGAGTTTAAAAAACAAAACAAAAAGCTACAAATATCTGAAAAACAGGAGTAACAGTTATACAGCAAATTAAAGAAAGGACACCATACTACGGCTTAGAATGGCTGGCACTAATACTATAAACACCTAAAGACTGGGTTTCAGTGGAAGACCAGATGGTTCTGCTAGTGACCTGCAGAACATAAAGCTCATGAGCCAAGTGCAACCCCCTCTTTTCTAAGCCCAGGGGCTAAGGTGGGATACAAACTGATTTAAATAATGAATCTCACTTCCAAAATACAATTTATCAAATCCTTGCAAATATTCTAGAACACCAGATAGGTTCATGAGCGGAATCAGACTGACAGCTGAGATGAAGACGCAGGCCCAAAACATTTTATACTACATTTGTTGCATGCTGCAGGAAACAAAGAGAGAGGTGAAACATGCATGCATGCATTCTTAAGCATGCAGTACACACATGCAAGGGAATGACAGGCAGTAATTACTTCCTAGTGTTCATTTATGATGTATTTAGGATCATATGTTTCCCTTCACATTGTACATGATTACAGCACCAAATGTTCAGCAGTCTAATCTAACGTCCATGTTCAAGTGTAAAATAGCCCTGGGGTCTTCACTACCGCACACTGCAAGGAAATTCTGATACTTTGAGCAACAACCTTAACAAACAACATTAAAGTTCACATGCACCCCTTCAGCTGTTTATCCAAATCCATGTTGGGTGGCAATTGGGGATGACGTCATTCAGGGCCATTTGCATTGAGAAGCAGATGGGGGGTACAGAGAGAATGGTGAATATATGCCTGCCTAGGGTACCAGATTCAAACTGGGACAGAATGCCTGTACCTTTAATTATTGTAAAGCAGTGGGAACTTGGGCAGGTGCAGCTCACCATGGAAGGGTTTCAAAAGTTGCACCCAGAGGCGAGGAAAGGGTATAGCCTGGGGTGGTGCGAGCCATGGGCGCTGGGCAGCAGCAGGGCACCACTGCACAGGGTCCACTGATGAACCCACATGCTGTTTGGCCCACCCGCCCTCCCTCGCCTCCGTTTCACTCCAAAATGGAGCTATTCCGGGTGCAGGGAGGCATCGCTGGACGATGCACGGGGGCGGGGCAATGTGCTGGGGGCGTGGTTTAGTCGCCCTGCCATGGGCTCGCTCGGGCCTCCGTTCGTCCCTGGTTGCACCTGCCAAAATTCCCTCTTCTATGCAATGGTTAAAGGTAGAGGCACTCTGTCCCAGTTTGAATCTGGTAACCCTATTGCCACCCCCTTCCCACTCTGCCACCAAGCTGGCCTCCCTACCAGGGCCTTTGTCTGTGTGGCACCTTTAATGAAAGCAGAAAATGAGAGGCATGCTGGGATCACTCCCAACATGTTCTACATTACATCCGGTTTCATTTAAAGAGCCAGGGTCATATGCCAGGGTTAAATAATGGATTATGTGGCAAATCTGGCAAAAACACCATAATGAAGTGGTGGGGCCATATTTAAACTCACACTAACAAGCTGAAATCCTGCTCAGTGTACAGGAAATCCCACTGAAACTGAAGGGGTCCATCTGTAAGTGACAACATTGTCTAAATTAGCCAGCTCTGATTTGAAAATGTGAAAGATGGTACAGTAACCTGAGATTTCTTTCAAAACAGCCCTCTGTTTTGAACCGTCTTCAAAGCCTGATGTATACCACCTATTCAGTGTTAAAGGCTTCCCTTACAGTGTTCATAGCAATTCGTGTAAAGCTGTGATTCTTTTAGAATCAGTTAAAACATTTATTAATATTAATTTATCAAGTATCAATTTAGAATGTGAGTACAAGTAAAAAAGCTTCTATTAACTAGAAGTTTACAACTTTCATTTATGGGGAGCACAAAAAGGCAGGCATTCTTGCAATGACACCTCTGATGTCTTGTGGAATTTCTGTTTTTGCATCTCCATCACTCATATGCCTGCATATGGATACAACTGAAGCCAGTATAAGCTGTTGCTATGTCAACACTAACTACTCAGGAGAAGAGGGGAGGTACCATAGACAACCAAAATTAGCAACATCCCCTCATAAGCTGCAATGGAGTCATTTACTTCGGAGATGGCTGAAATAAAACAACAAACCTTTAATTAGCCTAGTGGAAATCTACAACCCTCTTTGCAACAATTCATAACATCTGCTCTGTAAACTACACACACACCTCAAAGAGAGAAGGAAATTCAATCTTTTAGGAACACGGAGGACAGATAGGTGCAGAAGCTGATTCCTCAAAGTCAACCTGTCGGGATGTTCATAATGTAAACATCCTATGTAAAAATCTGAAATGGTTTCATGCTTTGTCCAGTAACCATGTTTGCTTTGGGTACACCCTTGTTCCCTGGAGCAAACAAGCGAAGTGTGAACACAAGGATGTTTTGCTGTGTGTTTTGTTAAGTAAACTGCTTTGTGAAATACTTTTTGTTGAAAAGTGGTATACAGGATAGTTCTTCTTCTTCGTAATAATGTCCTCAAACACTGATGCGTGTGTCCAAAAGTTGCGGTTAGACTATGGCTTCCCAGGCTTTGTACTTCCCATATTGTCTGTTCTTCACACAATACATGTTTACTGCGGGAAATGCCATTGTACAGGCAGCAACACACTAGGTATATAAATGGTCTCAAAAGGGATTACTGCATCTAAACAAAATCCAGCTTTTCAAGCTGTGCAAACACTGCTAATGGGCAAAGAACATCAAAAATTGTGCCAAAAAAAACAAATGAACAGAACAGAAATGAACTTGGGGAAATCTTTACAGACCAAATAGGCTGATACATGCTATAGTGACATGCTGGGGCAACTGTATGCAAGTGTACTAGCACCTTACTAACAGCAAACTCCTATGCAAGCCTACTCAGAAACAAATCCCACTGAGTTAAATGGGATCTGCTCCCAGGTCAGTGTGCATAGGACTGCAGCCTAAAAGCAGTTATCAGTTTCAACTGCTATACAGAAAACTCAGGCTGCAATACTATCCACACTTTCCTGAGAGTAAGCCCCATTGACTATAATGGGACTGACTTCTGAGTAGACTGGCAGAGGATTGGGCTCTCGTTCACTTTGGGAAGTCCAGCATAATACAAAAATGATGAAATACTGTGATGAGCTTTTTGGAGCGACAGAGCAGATTTTAAAAAAAGAATCTTGCAAGAGTTCAGATCCACGAAAAATACAGGAAGGTGGCACGGTATAATTTGCATCTCATCAGTGAGGTGCTAATTGCTAGAGATTGAAACACAACAGCCGTGCCACACTTCCAACATACCTTTTCACAAAAACTATTGATTTAATTACTAACATTGCATTTTATGAACTCTCTTGGCCATTAAGATCTACAGAAGAGTCTCAGCTATGTGTCATTTAAACGGGCATATATGATTTTATTTTTCATCTGATATGTAAAGCAGAGTTTTCTGATGATGTGGTTCTTATCAAGTTTTATGGTTGAAATCTACAACCACACACATACAAAGAATAAACGTTCTTTTTGTTTATGTTACTCATTTGGATTACACAATGTAATATACATGATGATTTTTAAATACATCATTTTAAATATACATGATGATTTTTAAATACATTAAGGGCGCAGTCCTAACCTGAAATTAGGCCAACATAGTTAGGCCAACAAAGTTTGGCCGGCACAAGGGACACTGTAAAGCACATTTGGACCACTCTCAGAGTCAGGGAGGATGGCGCACATCTGTGTACTGCCTCTCTGACTCCAAGAGCGGTCCAAACATACTTTATGGTGTCCCTTGTGCCAGGCAAATCTTGCTGGCTTAACTATGCCGGCCTAACTCCAGGTTATGATTCGGGCCTCAGTAAAACTGACTCAGAAGATTTGTGGCAGTTACCATATGTTAATTCAGAATGGTTGAATGGCCTATATCTCCAATGAAACACACATTTGGCTGAAGGAGGCTCAACCACCAATTCCCAAACTGAGAATCCAGGACTCAACAGTGTATCATGATCCAATTTTTGGTGGTTTGTGAAACTGAAAGGGCAGGTTATGCTACGTGTTTCAAGGGTTAAACAAGCTGCTACTGGGGGAAACAGTGCTGCCCAATCACCATTATAACCTCTAAGGCCTGTAAAAAGTATAGGAATCACTGAGCTAGATGGTTTCCAGAAATACATCCCTACAGGGAAACCAATATACAACAATGAAGTTCAGGCATCAGAGGTTGAGAATTCTTAAACTGCTACTGAGAAGAGGGAAAAAGAATACTGGGCCACAGTCCAGTGCAAAATTAAACACACTGTAATCACACTAAATTGACTAGACTTGTGTACAGTTATTTCTTTGCTGAATTGTGACCAAGTACATAAATAAGTGGTGGGAAATATAGAAAAAATGGTGATAAACCTGGGACAGGTTTATCACCACACATATAGTGAGGGTCAAGAAAGCCTAGATGGACTGAACATAATAATGTTCTGCATTTCCTAACATTTAATATCTGGCAAGCAAAGGCCAACCATGGTCACTTCCCAGGGGTGCTGATGTCCTCCTCCTCCACAGTGCAATACACATAGTAATGAGTTTTTTATGGCTTAAATTATTTCTTCTGCAACAGGATAAAGAATGATATTTACTGAGTCCTGGTGACCTCTGCTTATTGATCCAGCAGGTTGAACAAACATTCTAGCATGAAAGGCCACAAATCAATGGTTTAGTTTCACAACTACTGCAACAAACTGTGCCTTGAGTTGAGGTACAAACAGCAAGCGAGTAAGGTGCCGAAGCCGAAACTGAGTATATAATAGCCAGAAATGACAGCTATTATTCTTGACATCTGTTCCGGACAAGAGGACAAATGAGTTCAAACACCAGGAGCCAAGTCCACAAGTACTGTACAAAGTACGACCGAAAATCTATAGAATTGCTGTATGTGATGCAATGTGATCCTCCTTCCTTATTGCTACCAGCCTGGTTCTTTCTAGTCATGGAAGAATCACCACCTCAAGCGTTGAAACTAAACTTCGGGAGAGGTGAGTGAGGCTGTGTGCACAGGGAATGCCTGGCCTGCAGCTGCAGCTACGGCACTGTGCCCGGGGCCCTTTTCAGAGGTGGAAGAGTTGCATTGTGTGAAGATACCCTTGGACAGCTCTTTTTCACAGAGGCACAGGTAAAGAATACCAGCTATGTAAACAACACAACCGGACTTGACACTACAGTTTCACTACATCCATCATATGTTATGAACTGTCAACCAGACAAGTATCTAACTTCAGCTCAGTTCCACTTGGGCTGGCCTCCATCTAGGAGAAAAATCTCCCATGTGCATAAGTAACACACTCAAAAACTGACCCTGATTCAAACAAAGGAGGTGGGGAAAGACATTTCAAACAGCCAGACACAGTTAAATTAATGAAAGGTTATGTATGGTTATGTCTTTTCCTTTCTAGGTGTATGAACACAGATGAGAGAAATTGCCAGAATCTTACCTTCTGCATGTAAGACTGCATGTATGGTCTATGTATGCTATTGTGCAGGCATGCAAATTACTGAATCCATGCAAACGTCTAATTTTCCAGTGGAACACATAAAAACTGTTAGTTCAATATTATCTGGAAAAAAATCTGCCAAGCTCATCAGGAAATTTAAATTCTTTCCCTTCTCCTACACTGATACTGTTTTATAGGATGACCTGCAGTTGAACGCTGAAAACACAGCATTGATGTGGAAAGACTGGATGGGAATAAGAATTGTTTTGCACTCACGCTTAATTAGCTAAAATCACTTTAGCCTTTTCTTAGACAAACAGCAGCTATTTGTCATGTATGGAGGGCTTGGGAGTTAATTTGCTCTCCCTAAGTTTTCTGGGGAATTTTCACAAGCAATCATTAATGCTCTTGATGCCCGCAGACCTTCAGCTTTATAGAAAGTATTTTCAAGCATTCCACCAAACAGAAACAAGTTTGTACATCTCTGCCAAACCCCAAAGACTAAACTCTCAGAATAAACCAATCATGTCTGTTTTTGAAGTGGGGAACTGGGAGCCTCTCAAAATTCCAGGTGAAGCTGTTGCGCATAAGCAAAAGCTGACTTGCATTGTCTAGTCATTCAACAGAATAAATTCTTATCATCACATAAGAACAAAAGAAATTGTGATGGCAGCCCAGTCGTATGCTTCCTGACACCCACAGTTCCAGCAGCGCCGGAATGGTGACTACTGAATCCAGTGGTCACCAGGGCAACCACCAGAGTCTCCATAAGGAAATAGGTCTCCTTTACGCTGCACTATTGAGTGGGTGCAGGATCAAGGAGGCCCGTGTCCTCTCCACCCCCTTTCTCTCCTTCCGCCCCTCTCCTGGGCTTGCTATTATGGGTCACAACCACTGACAGACTGATTATTTGGAATCTGGAGAGGAATCCTAGATAACTGCATCATGGGCAGGAAAGAAGCACCTTGGCAGCTGAAGTTGTGTCCGGTGTTTTTTGCCACAGAGGATCAGAGTGAATAGCCAAGACAGTCTCAAATGAGGGGAAAAAAAGTTTGGCCATTCTGCCAGGTGATCAGCTGTAGTGAAAACTTTCAAATCATATCTGGATGCACAAACGCTTCCTTCCTACATTCATGTCCTGGCAGCATGAAGTAAAGTGCTTTATTTTGCCTTAAGCGTATGGCCTCTCTATTTTCATGAATGAAAACATGTTTTTCATGTTTTCTTTCTAAGCCATCCAACCTGACAACTCTTCCTCCTTTCCAAAACCTCAATTCCCCAGTGCCTGTTTTAAACCTCCCACTAATCTTCTCCACTCTCATTGGGTTATCTCAGCAAAGGAAACTCATCCCAGATGGTAGCCTGGCACCTTCTATGACTCCCCTTTCCCACTCTCTGTCTGAATGGAACATATTCCAGCTACTCTCAATCCACAACCACTAAATTCTAAGCAACTTGTATCTAAGCCAAATTGCCCTTTTCCTTGCTTTTCCAACAGCCCAAGCCCATAGGCTGTAGCAGTGATTTTTAACCTTTTTCATCTCATGGCACACTGGCAAGGCACTAAAATGGTCAAGGCACACCATCAGTTTTTTGACAATTGATAAGGCACACTGTGCTGCCAGTGGGGGGCTCACATCCTCCAATGGCCCCACTAATAAATGACACTCTCCCAAATTCCCACGGCACACCTGAAGACCATTCATGGCACACCAATGTGCCATGGCACAGTGGTTGAAAATGGCTGGAATGGAATCACCAGCAGAATGTGTATTCACCGGGAAACAGCTGCTAAAAAAGCACCATAAAGCACTTTTCAGCAGTGCGCTGAGTAGTGTGCTGCCGGAATGCCAGTGGGAAGGCCAAAACCTTCAGGTACACATCGTCAGCTCTTCCACCACCTACCGGAGTGAGTAAGTCAGCAGGAGAGACAGCCAGGGTGGACCGAGAGTGGGGTGAAACTGGGTTTGGAAGGGGCAAAAAAGGAGATGGGGAGGTTGAAGGAGAGGGTGTGTCCAGTGATGATTGCACATATCAAACCCTATCCTCCTTTCCTGCCACCTCCCCACGCTTTTCTCAGACTTCTGCCAGAGAAATCACTAGTGCAGGTTGGAGGAGACTCACAGCGCAATCCTAAACCCTGCACAGCGTCGGCGCAATGGGACTGCGTTGACGCTGTGTCCTTAGCGCCAACGCGGGAGAACCGATTGGCACCCCTGTGTCAACGCTAAGGCAACAGGACCAGCGCTGCAGGCAGCACTGGTCCTGTTGCGCCCATGCAGCACCTCCCTTGCGTCGGCCGAAGCTGGCCAGCGCGAGGGAGGCTCTGTCCCATATCGGGATGGGGATTGGTAGGAGGGAGGGAAGCTAGGGACAAGATGTGGGCGGGCTCGGGTGGTGGCCCTACGGCCGTATCCTAAGCCCGTCCGCGAGGCCGCGCAGTCTTCTTGGATCTGCGTCCACTCTTTAGCAGGCACAGATCTGAGGAGCACATAGGGGAGGCTGGAGCTTCCCCTACGGTAAGGCAGCGCATGCTCCCTTGCCTTGGGAGGTGGGACTCCAGCCTCTCCTATGCAACGTCGGATATGGCACTGCCAAGTTGGCCTCGCTATTCCAGCGCTGCATAGAATTGCGCCCTCATTGTGGAGCAGGAGGCTTATGCAGGGATAAGGGGATTTAAACCTCCTTTCCCTGATGAAGCTTCCCAACCTGTCCCATCCTCCCTGCTGGATATGGTGCATCCGTTTTTGGCATGGCTGCACCAGCAGGAGGGGACGGCTAGGATTGGGCTGCCATTGCCTGTCTTTCAATAAAATGTATTTTTTTTATCACTCTCATGGTTACTTTCAGCCTACTTGGAGGCTCTTTGTTTGCTCCACTATCCAGCCATTCCCTGCATCCCGGCCTCTCTGGTTACGGAGTATAAATTACTGAGTTTGGATTCTGGGCTGGACCAACCCAGACCCAAAATTGTGCATGTGTTCGCACATGCAGTAATAAGACACACGCATGGGAGTGCGTGGGCGGGGTTGGCAACCATTGCAACAGTGATGCAACAAGCAGGGAAAACAAGCAACAAGCTAAAATATCAGTTCATGTATTTATGAACTCATATATTTATGAACTCATAAACTCATATACTTTCAAAACTGTTCTTTAATTAAGTACTGTACTTGGGGCCTGAAGTTGGCATAAGCGTCAATTTAATACTAGATACATCCAGTTTCTTTTTTTAAAAAAAATGAACCGAATTGTATCCCTGGGGTCTTAATATTTGCTTTGAAATACCCAGAATCCGAGTTTCAGAGGGCTCTTAAGAAGCTTATGCAATAGCTCTGGAGAAACCAACTTTTCCCCCTAGAGTCAAATACTGCTTTAGCAGCTTTGCTGATCTAGCAGCAAATGAGATTGTTACATTCCATAGAGTAGGCTGAAAAAAGTTGGGCTAATTTTCAGGTTGCTTTTCATTAGCTTCAATCTTTAAAATAATCCTCCCTTAGAGATCCATTCTTCCCATTCCCCTCTCACTCCCTCGACATCTGTTCTACCTCTTCTTTTGCCCTCCCTTTTTTCCTTACAGTTCAACTCTAAACAGGTTTGCTCAAAAGGAAGTCAATGGGACTTTCCTCTTGCTAAGTACATTTAGGTCTGCAGCCTTAATTTCTTTGCCCTCCTTCCCTAGTCTGAGCTTTCATTGACTTGTCCCAATCTCAATTTTGTTGTTGCTAGGATGATGCAATAAAGCAAAGAGTAATGCACAGACGGATAAATCAAATCTGAATTTTTGGATTCTAGTTATTACACTGGTTACTAGTAATAATAATAGTATTTTATGTTCGTTTCAGAATGTTGAAAGATAGACTATTTTGGAGGGTTAACTTTAATATTTGCTAAAAAGCCCTCACTTCATGCTCTTGGATTGGCAGCCTAACCCTACCCAGCAGCTCTGAACAGGTACTGCTGCATCCTATGATGGATGCAAACAGGCTGGAGGTCCCCTCAGCAGAAGGAGACATTCATTCTCTTACCCTGTGCAAAGCCCCAGCCTGCTCAGTGGGGCTTCTCAAGCCTACACCTGCTGTTTAGCAGGTGCAGACTCAACAAGCCCTGTGTCGGACTTCTGAGCCCAGGAGGGAGTATAGGATCTGGCAGCGGAGCTCTCCACTGGTCCTACCCAGTCCTGGGCTTGTCCCTCCCCCGTTCTGCCCTCTTTCCACCCTCCGCCCACCCAGTAACACCTCCCAGAGCTCAGCCCATACCTTCTCTCAGCCAGCAGCTGGGGCTCCTGCAGCAGTGTGGATGGGGCAGTACGAGCCTCCCAGCCGGTGCCGCTTACTCACTGGGTGGTGCAAACGTGCTTTCTGGCACTTTTCTGGTGCTACAGTTGGGCAGCCTTGGACTGGGCTGCCAGAGCTATTTGAGGATTTTTTTTTTAGTAGACCCTTTATTTTGCCCCTTTAGCATTGTCACATTCCCTTTGTAACCCAGTCTCAGCCTTGTCTGGCTTATTTTTTTCACATCTTCTGTCTACTGAAAATAATAAACAAAGTAGAGCCTAGAAAAACCAGCATCCTTTATGCATGATGTAAATATATGTTTGGGATGTTTTGCCATCATGGGGTTATCTGTGCTTTCCCCCCCTCCCAAAGCTGGCATCTAATGTAGAATTCTAAATTCACATAGCCTGATTGATGCAATAGGGTTTAATTCATGATTTACTCAAAGGAAACCCAATGCTGTCCTTTTGCAAAAAAAAAAAAAAAAAAAAGAACTTTCCAGTGTTGATGATTCACATGACATGTTATGGTAAGCATCTGCACAAAGATTTTTTCAGGTTTCAGGTGCGCCAATTCAAAGACAATTCTGCCAAACTTCTCCATTCCCAGCCACATGGCAGGTGAGAGGAATCTCTTGGAAGAGAATTATATCAGGACTGTACTGTACACTGGGCTGTTAGAGCAAAACACAGAGGGGTTGTAGACTGGGGAGGGAGCCCTGGTAATGGATTGCTGTGAGGTAAGCTGCAAGAGCTCTCAGCTCCTTTCAGTATGCACTTCTTTTGCTCTTCAAATCTGCCCACTGCCACCCACTTTGTACCTGATTTTAGGCAAATCCAGGGTAAATAAATGGGTCTGTTGTCATGTCATCTATAGTTTGAGCCTCCCCCCCAACTCACTCACTCACTCACTCACAATCATCAGAAATCTTTGCTAACTGGGCAAAGGGAACTTTTTCAAGGGGTGGTCCTCTAGCAGGGGAAAAGGAACCATCCCTATTCAGCCCAGCACAATGTCTCTTTAAATGGGGCTTGCTGGTGCTTCTTCTACATTTTTTTTTTAGATTATAAGTTTCTTTGGGGATGGGTGCCATTTATGTATCTGATTTTCTCTGTAACCCACTGTTGCTGCTGCACACACTACCACCCTGCAAAAACAACAACCCAGAAACAAAAAAAGGGTCTGCTTACTTTGCTCCTTCCCAGGCAATCCTCTTTTTACAAAACCAGAAGTGTGGGCCATACTAAGAACTAAATGCAGTATGTCCTGCACTTTTATTTAAAGGGACCACACAAGGAAGGAGCAAGGTGAGTGACTAAAACTCACCACTGCCCACAGTGTTTCTTTAAGGTGAAGGCAGCATCAGTTCACCTCCCTATCCACTCCCCTCATCTCTTCCTTGTACAGTCCTTTCAGTTTAAAGGGACAAAACATGGAAAATTTTGAAGCAAATGGGTCAGAAAGTCAACCGCTGTGGTTCCATTCGCAGTGGACAGGAGGGGCAGGAGGGAGGCAGTGGCAGACTTGGGGTGAAGGGGCCAAGCATACTGCCCCCCCATTGCTTAACACAAGTCATATCATAATGGATTGATCAGCTCTGGAAATGTTCTTCAGAAGCCTAACTAATAAGTGCAGACTAGACTGGCCTTTCACATTTGGGTATTTTTCCAGAGGCTGAATACCCAAGTCACTTGTTATGGAAAACATTTTTGCCAGCACTCCCTTAAAACATGCATCAATTGAGTGAAAGAGGCATTTGAATTAACACGCCTATTGAAACACTTTTTAACAGAACCATCTTGTACTGTTTTTGGTCTTTCTCAACCAGTGCAGACACCTTCCAAACGGCCTCAGAAGGAACTGTAATTTTTCTGTCCAATAGGGATGGCCATTCGAGGGCATTCCATAGCAACAGCAATTCAATCAGCCGTTTGAGCTGTAGAGAACTTTGCCATTATCAAATCTTTTTTTTCAGCACGGTTCAGCGTGCAGCTTTTTGAGAGAAATGATTCCTGACTGGAAAGTTCAGACATGCACATAAGTAGACCCAGGCCTCAGCATGCCATTGATCCAAATCCACAGCAGTCATGCCTTTTCATGCTCCAGTCTAATCTTGACAGGGCTAGCTTCTCCATTAAAGTGTAAACCATTCTCCGAATCTGCCTTCTCTTTTGTTGTAATAAAGAATCATGCGAGAATGGACAATGAGGAAAATGGCCTCCCTAAACAAGGATCAGTCAGAGAAAAACAATTGTTCTCAGAAGATAATCTCTCAGGGCCCTTCTAAATTATGTAGTTGCAGTGGGGGACAGTAGAGCTATGGCTGAACCAACTTTTGCCCTAAGGTATCCTTTATCTATGAAACTAGGTCTTGCCTTTGGGGAAGAAATATTTCTAAAATTAGGCTGCAATCCTATAAACACTGGTGTCGGTTGAACTGTAGTTGAGTGGTCTGCTCTTGCGTGAATGGTGCTGATATGCAGCAACTCTGCAGTCTTACTACTGTACTCTGTAACTCTCCTGACTCTTCTAGCTTGGGTTGCAAAAGCAAATGCCCAAGCAGGTGAAATTGGTTTATGGCAGGGTTATTCAAACTGTGAGTCAAGACCCACTTGGTGGGTCACGACCTGATGTCAGGTGGGTCGCAGAAAGCTGGAAACAGCCATCTTGAAAACCACAGACCTTACTCTTGTTATATTCCTTCTGTGACTGTTAACACTTTGAATTTTCAAGTGAGGATTTTTCTTAAATTTTGTTTTTAGCTCAGTGCTTTTACATCATATTTTGTCCTAATCCTGTTTTCTGCCAGGGAGGTTTCATGGCTGTACAATTGCTGCAGTCCAGGAATGGCAGTTTGCATTTCAGGAGCGTCTTTTTACTCCGTTACAATGACAGCACTTCCTGCTTGATGATGTCACTTCCTGCCACAACATCACTTCCAGGTTAATAACATCATTTCCAGTGGGTCCCAACACGTGCCAATCCAAAAATTGGGTCCCAGTCTAAAAAATTTGAATACGACTGCTTTATGGCATTTGAGACATTTGGGACCCTTGCTCACTACACTCTCTTCTGCTTCTTGACTACCTTTGATCTGATGAAGCTCAAGAGTCAATACACTGTGGCCTGATTTTAATTTCAGCCCCAAAGTGTACTGGGTGGGTGTGTGGGTGTGTGGGTGTTTGTTCCCTTCAAAGCTCTTTAGGCTTTGAATGCTTTTACTGTGTTTTAGAGGTAAATTCTGGTTGCTTGATACAAGGAAAGAGGTTTACTATAAGAGCCTTATTATGAGAATATTTATTAAAATGGATTTTTATAAAGCCTAGTCACTTCATCCCTGATGAATGTGGAGAAGATCTGGCACAGTGGGGAGTATTTATTTATTTAAAACACGTGTGTTCTCCCTTTCCAGGGCTTGACAGATAAAAATAATAATACATAACCATGATTCCAGTGAAAAATAGAAAGTATTGTGCAACTTTCACAATAATAAAAACTCATCAGTCAAACGCCTTCCAGTATAAACGGGACTCACCTTCCAACAGTTGAAAAACAGTGAGGCGAGAATAGTTTCTGACTGAAGTGGTTGGTCTACTGGTCTGGGACCAACACAAGCCCTTGCCCCTTATTATGGTCTTTCAGGCCCAAAACAGGCAAATTCATGTAGTGCTAACTCAACAGGAAATGGGATAGGGAAGTGACTGGGAACGCTTCACCTTCTCCTGTTTTTCTGCTTATAGTTCCTCCATGCAAGTAGCCTCTATCACTGTATTTAATTTATGTGCAAGCATCAGAACTGGTTTCCCTGTTCAGTGTGGGCTGATTAAGGTTTACCGTTGTACACAATTGCAATGTGGTTTGGTCCACATTGGTTTCCTGGGGGATCTAGGAAAAGCCCAACCTGCAGAAGGGTAAGGACGGCTGAGGCAAGGTCCTTCTTTGTTAAGGAAATTGTAAAAAAAGTACTGGCTCTCCCAATAGTGAATACAGGGTGATAAGCAAGTATTTGCACACGTATAAATAGATCTTGGGATGGCCCAACATAAAATAAGATTGCAACCATATTTTATGCTTTAGGTGTCCTTAAAGATGTTAACTTACCAGAGACATCTGGTTGACCACCCTGATGACAAAATATTCGACTCAAATAAATTAACCCTCATTTTGATCTAATTATTCCATTTTCTTTTATGGCATCCTGGTGGAGAATAGGGATGGGACATAGGAACAGCCCCACTGAATCAGGCCAAAGGCCCATCTAGTCCTGCTTCCTATATCTCATAGTGGCCCACCATATGTCTCAGGGAGCTCACGAGACCACGAGATACCTGCATCTTGCTGCCACTCCCCTGCATTTGGCATTCTGAGGTAGCCTACTTATCCTTGCACGCTCCAATGAAGTCACCAGACTATGGCTTGGATTTAACTTATAAACACAAGTGACATTTTTTTTAAAAATCATGAACACACACTGTCCCTCCCTCACAAGTCTGGGGTAGGCAAAACAACAACAACAACACCCTGCAATTATGGCCAATTTGTATGACAGCATCCACTACACTTCAGATCCATATACATGAACGTTGCCATTTATGCATCTCCTTCATTCAGTCATACTTCTGATAGGGAACACTGTGGGATGTATGGGGGCAGTTATTTGGGTATGTGTACCCAAATAAGCCCTGGAGCACCTCAGGCTTGCATGCTCCTCTTCCCATGCTCTACTCCTTTGTGAATGGAAGGAGAGTAAAAGCTTCCACTTTCCATTCCACATAACACTAATTCTACCCCACCCCCAATGTTACCTGAATTTGGGGGACTGTTTTTTAGCTATGCTCAGACAAATGAAGATCAATTTCTGGTTCCAGATCCTGATGAATGAACAAGTGTTAGGAAAAAAAAACCTAGCCCCAGTTCCTCGAAGCTTTGCTTAGTTTAAAATCGGAAGCAAAAGCTTTCAGTCTCCACTTGTTGTCTGTAAGGGAAGAAGAGGAGAAGGGAAGAGAAACATGCAAGCCTGCAAAGTTCAGAGACATTTACCGTATTTCCCCATGTATAAGACGCACTTTTTTCCAAAAAAATTTGGGCTCTAAAAACTGGGTGTGTCTTATACAAGGGGTGTGCATCAGGGTGAGAGGATTGTTTGTGCACAAGGAAGGAAAAGGCGTCTGAGGCGCCAATACAAAGCAGAAGCAATGCGGGGGGGGGGTGCAACTCACCGACACCAAAAACTCCAGAGTGCCCAAATAGTCCCGCTCCGTCTTCAACAGCTCATTCAAAACGCACACCCTGAGGCGCAGCTGCTTCTCCAAATTTTTCCCACTTTCGCCTTTCCCTTCTTATGTCATCGTTTTCCCCCCCCAGCCTGCCCACCACCACTCTCCCCCCACCCCCCAAAAAAAGCTTCTTAAAACTTTTCTTCAGCTCCTTCTCTGGTTTGTGAGGTGAGCTCTTTCTCCAGTTTCACACATCATCAACCACAGATGAGGACAAGCTAAGGGATAGGAGTTTTGACAGTGATGAGTAGTTTTATGAATAAAACTTGAGTTCAGTAACTTTATGTGTAATGGTACTTTTTTTTTTCAAATTTCTGGCCCCAAAATTAAAGTGCGTCTTATACATTGGTGCGTCTTATACTTGGGGAAATACGGTATGTCATGAAAAATGGTGGTTTCCATTACATCTAACTGAGCCAAAATATAGGGCGCAATCTTAACCAACTATCCAGCACAGGGTGTAACAGCAGTGCAGCTCTGAGATAAGGGAACAAGCATTCCCTTACCTAGAGGAGGCCTCTGTTACTGTCCCCCAATTGTGGGATGCAGCACATGCCCCATTGGCGCAGCTACGTCAGGGCTGGAACGTTGCCAGGACTGCACCCTGCGCTTCCAGCCACTGCTTGGAGGCTCATACTAGAGTCTCCCTGCTGGAGCAGTGGGCAGCCTGTGAAGGCTAGTGACACTCCATCAAGTACCTCGTGACACTCCAGGGTGTTGCAGTGCACAGATTGGGAACCGCTGGCCAACGCAATTGTGGTAGTGTGCTACAAACGCAGAGGAGATGCAGCTTAGCAAGGCTGAACAGCAACTGAATAAGACTCACATAAACTCTCTAATTATACACTTGCAGTGAACATCAGCGGTCTGCAGCCAGGAAGCCATACCAATGTCTTCAGCTCAGAATATGACATCACAACTCAAAACAATTGATATACCACAGGTATGCAGACTGGATACACATATGCATGAACAAGCTATTTTGAGCAAAGCAGAGTCCCTGCCCTGTGTTTTGAGCTTAGTCCATAAAATCACTTATCCGGATCCTCTCTCCCCTCTGTTGGCTGACTGTCACCATCTGCCCACCCACATCATGCCTTTTGGGGAGCAATTTTCCTAAATAAGAAACCGTCCAATTAAATCCACCCATACAAAAAGGCACATCTCACCAACCCAGCCATGAAATTCATTTCATTTTCAGCCACTGTTATGTCAGAAACTCCGTGTCACATTTAATAAACTTCTCCAAGTGAACGCGCCGATAACTAAACAATGTGACATTTTCAATAGTGAGAAGACAAAAAACCAGAAACAATTACATTAAAAAATGAGGGAGAAAAATACAGAGAGAGAGAGAGACTGGTAGAAAGCGATTGCTCTAACAGTGCAAGAGTTTAATGGGATTTACTCCCAAGTAAGTGTGTACAGGATTGCACCCTAACACAAGTCTCTTTAGTATTGCTCAAACATTCCTAGGGGGAAAACAGGCTTCAAAGCCTTTGAGTGCCCTTGTGTTAAGTTTCCAGTTCCCTCGCTAGTAACCTCACCCTGACATTATTACAAGAGCAGAATGGAGCAAACTGTGTTGTCGTGGAAAGTGTCATCACAGAAACAGTTCCCTTAAGACAATTGAACCATTCCTAAACATTGTCAGCAAGAAATCAACAACCACCTTTAAAGGGGCAGGCATGTTAGAAGGTATAGCTAGAAATGCGAAATGGTCTAAATAAGAATGGAAAAAAATACAGGCATGTCCCAGTATCCACCGATTCAGTATCCACGGTTTCAGTTATCCACGGATACCATGGATACTGGAGGTCCTGTCAAAAAGACAGGGGAACATTAAACAAATCTCTTGGTGTTTTTTTACCTTGTGGCAGCAAAACCAATGATGTTCCCCTAGCTTTAAAAAGGCATCCCCAGTATCCCCAGCTTCAGGTATCCACGACAGGATCCAGAACGAAACCCCAGTGGATACCGGGGCATGCCTGTACTGAGCATGTTGACAGTGATTTCTGTATAAAGGAATTAAAACCTCTGCTCACGTTTCTCTCTTGAGTTTTGGGTCCGTTGCTGTTGTGTGTTTCTGGCCTGGCATTTGTCTGAAATCACACGAAGACAAGACATGGGCACACAAATAGTGCCTGGGCTTGACTCAAGGGGAAATGGTGCCTGAAGTCACCATCCATTGCTGCTGCCACCCTCGCACAGAAGGGAGACCTGCACAAGCCTTCCTTTGTATTGCTTCCTCTGCTTCAGCTCAGAAGCAGAGAAGAGGCAATGATGATGGCAGCTGCTGCCATCTTCGTGGTCCACCCGCCACCTTTCCTGTGAGCAAGGAGGAGAATAAAAGGAGGCAGCAGTCCTCTTCCCCTGAGGAATCAGGATCACTGCTACCACTACTGCTACCTGCCCCCCTCCCCGCTTGCCCAGCAGAGCGCAGCACAGTGTGCAGAGCCCAGAAACCGTCTGTCTGCCTCCCGGCATCCCAGAGTTCTTGCAGGTTCTGTTGCTATAGGAGGCAGCAGGGACTTGGTCACAAACCAAGGGCCCTGGCCAGAGTGGATTGGACAAGTCCATCCTCCAGTCCTCATTACCATCACCTGTGGCAACGGCCCACTCTCCCTGGCCATGGGAATGTCCTTGTTTCCCACCCGCTTGCAGCCTGATCTCCCCCGCAACAGCTCTACTTCTCTGCCATTTGTTGAATTCTAGCCAATTAAGCACCCAATTCAGTGAGCACTTGCACATCAATCAATCAATCAATCAATCAATCAATCAATCAATCAATCAATCAATCAATCA
>JAJKFI010000016.1:4789019-4806002 GCA_029204185.1 Lerista edwardsae | reverse complement strand
TCAATCAATCAATCAATCAATCAATCAATCAATCAATCAATCAATCACTAGTATTTATATACCGCTTTTCAACACAAAGTTCACAAAGCAGTTTACAGGCAAATAATAATATTAAAGTTAAATGGCTCCCTGTCCCAAAAGGGCTCACAATCTAAAAGGATATATATATCCTTTATATATATATATGGAGACATATAACCTTGCACTAACTCCGCAGTAGCCCCCAACACCTTCACACTACCCTGCCAGCACCTTGTAAGTTTTGTCTTGTTTGCCATTGCTTTGCTTTAGAATAAAGAGCTTTACCCCCTCGGCCTTAGGCTCGTTCCTTCCGCTGATCCCAAAGAACTCCCAGCAGGCTGTGAGAGCCGCTACAGGCTGGAACACACAGCCAGGAGGAACAAGCAGCCAGGAGAAGTGGGTCAGCGCTTCTCCTAGATTCCTTGTTCCATCCCTCTCAGCCACGCTCTTTCAAGCGGTAAAGCTGTAGTGTGAGGGAGAAAGGATGAGTAGAGGGGGCAAATGGGACTGAGGTGAGGCAGCCACAGAGGTGACTGATGGGCAGAAGTGCCAACCCTCAGAGTTCCCGTATAAAAAAAATCTACTATACCCGCTCATAGTATTTTGCCAAAAAGGGGGGGAGAGATAGCTAAGCACCTGAAAAATAAAAAGGCTTTTCTATATTGCATTTCTTAAAAACAATTACACAGTAATATACTTTCAACATTTTTTTTGCTTTGAAATGTTACAATGAAATTATTAAAGTTAAAGTTTGCTTTAAATGGCTGTTACTCCAATGGCTGTTAATTTCATTTTAACTATTTCTTCCTCGCTATCTCTCTCTTTTCACCCCTGTTTCCTTGCCTGCCTCCTTTCAGTGGCACCACAAGGAGAGGGGAAAACGGTCGAAGAAGGGAGAAAGGTGGGTTATTATGAGAGCAGCAACATGAGATGGGACCAAAATGCCACTGCACCTTCCAAAAGAGATGCACCCATAATACTCCCACAGAAGTGTCGTCATAAGTTGTGAGGTAAAAAGTGCTCATCTTTTGAGTATGCGGAACATAACTGACTTCAATACAAATACTAAATTCTAAATACAAAATGTGCATTCAGAAACAATACCGCGAGTTCAAGCCATGTTGAGGATATACTGACAGAATAAAGGTGTGTGTGTGTGTCATATTCTGTTTGAACAATAATACACATAGCCTTCACATGAAGACATCACCTGCAGACTATATAATGGATACTGGCTTGATAATGCAAACAAATTCCCAGTTTATGCTGCTCATTTGCACATATTCTCATATTGTTCCACATTTTCCATTCAACTCACATTAACCCCAACGTATATTTGATAAAATATCTCCAGTTTGGTTCCATTTGACTGTAGTACATTTAATTGTATGCTGTCTAATAGAATAAAACCTTACTTCACTCAGTGGAGATAATGTTTTCCTAAGGATTTTAATAGCTGTGCATCAGGCTCTGTCCACGTGCATTTGCAATTATACAAGACGTGTGACGGTACAACAGATTTAATGCCAGCAGGCAGACTACAGGGAGTAAATGATGGAATGCAATTTTTTTTAAACTTCCTGTGCTCTTGTATGACAGATATTGCATACCTGTCTACAAGCATTGAATATTTTCATTCATACAAATTATATTATTACAGCCCAATGTTATCCTTACCCCCACAAACTGGTACAGCCATGCAGAAAATGGGTGTGATTTATACTAGCAGGTGAGCAGGGGTGCAGATTGGGAGGCTTCAAAGGTGAAAGAGTATTTAAATCCCCTGATAGCTCCATAAGGCTGCCACTCCAAAATGGGTCTCCTTGGACCTGTTCTAGCAATTTCATTAGCACAAAGGAAAGAGAGGGAGCAGAAAGGCTGCAGAAAAAGGGGATAGGATCCGGCATGTGTGGTCATCATCAGAGCTACCTCCTCCCGAAGCTTCCCTGCCCCAATTCCTCCACCTTCCTGGCCAGGTTCACCCTATTTCTGCCCTGTTTCACCCTTCCCTTCCCATCTCCTGTGCCATCTTACTTTCCTAGGTGGGTGGCTGGGAATCTGCTGGCGCAGGCAGGATGGCTCCAGCCTTCCCGCTAGCATCTCTGTATCTCACTGCACAGAACACAGCCAGAGTGCTTTTTATGGCTTATGTTGACTGATTTATTGGCACCTGAAGAACATGAATTCCACTGCCACCTAGGCCCATTAGAATTGGGCCACTAAGTCTACACAATATACATATTAGAATATTGACAGTTATGGTTTAAACCATATTTAATCAGTATGCTCTATTTGTTAACCAACTTTTGAAGACCCTCCAAGGTTGAATTGTTCAGTTCAACAAGCTTGCAGAGCTGAGTTTTTGCAAATTCCCAATATGAATTAGCAGCTCATTTCTTGAAAATCGTTCTTTGCAGAACAACCAACCAGTTTAAGAAATTTAAACAAATTATAAGTAGCATTTTAGATGAAATTGATAAACTGATGAAATTCCAGTTTAACAGTGATTGCAATAATCTATCTTCACAAAAGGGACATGGTGGTGCTGCAGGTTAAACCGCTGAGCTGCTGAGTTCAGTTCAAGACAGGTTGGCAGTTCAAGACCATGCAACAAAGTAAGCTCCTGTCGCTTGTCCCAGCTCCTGCCAACCTAGCAGTTTGAAAGCATGTAAAAATGTTAGTAGATAAGTAGGAACCACTTCGGAGGGAAGGTAACGGCGTTCCATGCGCTATGGCATATAGTCATGCCAGCCACATGACTGTGGAAACTTGTCCTTGGACAAACACTGGCTCTTCGGCTTAGAAACAGAGTGAAAAACAATTCAAGGACTGAACAAAGTTATTTTAGAACTGAACTAAGTCTATGTTCTTATCAGCAAGTTTATTGATAGCTATTAATAACATTTATAGCTATGGTGCACTTTTAAGTTTTTATTATGTTTAACATCAATTACATTTCCTTATGCAAACAGAATTTTTCTGTCTTCCTTGTTATTCCTTGGAGTAGTTGATTGAGATTAAATCATTCACATATTATCTTATTCACAGAGAAAGAGACATAAAAGTCTTCTCCTACGGGCAAAAGGAAGGACGCTGCATTATTTTCCAAATTATGAAAAAAAGATGATCAGAATAAAGGTAAAATTGTAAGTATTTCATATTTGTAAATGAAAAAAATATCCATTGCTGTAGGCAAGTTAACAAATATTTCTACTTCAGTTCATGCTGGTGGCAATTTATTTTCCCAGCATGACCCCTTAGTTTTAATAACCTGATGTCTCAGAAGCATTTATTTCTCCGACCCCATGTGTCACTTCGAACTATGGCAAACTGTTTGACCATGGGAAACCTGTAAAACAACATTCGGACACTCAAAAGCTACACATGCAAAGGGAGAGGTATCTTTCCAGACCCTCATGCTCCCCATATAGAAAATGGGTAAAAATAATAATGTATCAGAACTGAGGATCACAAGTTTAAACAAATCCCAAAACAGGCAAATTGAAAAAGGAAAAAAAAATCATGGGTGATTCACTATGTTAACCTTTTCACTCTATTAAACAGAGGGTGGGAAAACTGCAGGTGACTCAATATGGTAACCTTTTATCTGAATCCTCCTGCATGGTAATGGTTTGGATAACACAGAAAACACAAAGCAGCAGCCCAGGTTTGGTTTTGCCAATGGAAACAGCATCTGATTATAGAAGAATGAATTCTGAACTGTGCGGCAAGTGGGTTAACAGAGCAAGAAAACAAAAATGAAACAACTTCTCCAACTTCAGCTGAATCAACACTCAAATAAGTACCAACTCCTTTAGATACCAGCATTCCCCTAACTACCAACATATAAAATAGTGAGCATGGGATCTTCTATTGACCTGATACTAACGGATGTTGAGAATACGCAACATTTTGTGATAAAGCACCAAATCAAGTGGAAAGTTGTTTATTCTGTGCAAGCTTTCAGTACGAGCAGCAGTAGCAGCTCCCAATGCCCCATCAGCAGGCTTGCGTGCAAAACACAGGGTCCAGTGTAGGTCTCTGCCCAAGTGCCCCCCAGCAACCGGAAACCAACATTGATTGTTAGATATTGTGAGTTCAGACTGCATTCCAACTGGACCTAAAAGTTAACTTACAATATGTGAGTGCCAGCATTCTAGTTAATGCTTAAGGAGGCGTGATTTTTTTTTTCCATTCCAGTTCTAATATGCCCACAATGATCTCCATATCAGTCTGTTATGAATCAAAATTCTGGCCACAAAAATATATAACGTTGTATTTACAAATCTCTATGGTGGACGTACACCAGAGATTAGAAAAATATGTGCTTTCAAAAGTCAACCCATACACATACACACAGTCACCTCGAAATTATGTATCTGCTATGAAAGATGTAAATTTGAAAAATGCTCCTTGAAAGGACATAATTCACCATGGAGTTGTATATGGCTTCTTCATCAGATTAACCTGCATTCACAATGAAGAGCATTCAGTGCATGAAAGGAGAGGTCATTCTATGGCCTCTTTGAAAAACTGCCCCATGGCATGCAATTACAGAGCAGAATCATGCCGTTCATCTCACTAGGGATGTCAGAACAGGGCAGTCAGAGTAAAGGCCCTCAAGCACTATAGAAAGACACAGTCTGCCCTGATACAGGCAGCTCCAATGTTATTGAAATCTCCCACTTTGCAAAAGACACTGCAAAAGATGCTGGCTCTACTGACACAGCAAAAAAGCAACTGCAACTCAGTTCATAGTGACATTCCATAATAAAGGGCACCATGCAACATTCCAGACATGTGGAATGGGGCAGAAAATAAGCAGAAGGGACATATAATCATCAGTTGGGGGGGAACTAACAAAGGTTAGTA
Organism: Lerista edwardsae; assembly: GCA_029204185.1. Lineage (NCBI taxonomy): Eukaryota > Metazoa > Chordata > Lepidosauria > Squamata > Scincidae > Lerista > Lerista edwardsae. The sequence goes on along the minus strand of JAJKFI010000016.1, from coordinate 4,801,109 downwards.
TCTTTGTAACTAACATCCTGAAGCAAAGGCTGGAATTTGGAGCGAGAGTTTTGCTTCCGTTGACCAAACAAAGAGTTAAAAGAGGCAAGTGCCTTGGTTTTGCTTCCCATCTCGATTACTAAACTATTGTGTGATTTTCTGGCAGCTGTACTTGGGCCAGGGTTCCAAAGCAGATAGTCCAATTTAACTGGAGGCATCCCTGTGCTCGCTTAAGAACAACAAAGCCCTAAGGTTCCTGTGTCATTTTCTGTGCACAGGCAGTAAGTGTGGCAGCAAACTGGAAGCAGGAGGGAGGAACAAGTACCATAGTCATCTGTAATATCAAGATTCCAGGGGAAGTTGGAGCTTTCTTCTGAGTAGACACAGATAGGACTGACTATTATTCACATGGAAGTCTTCATAGCAGCAGTGGTTTCTGCTCTCCCTGGAATCTCATATGTTGCTCATTATTACGTTGCTTGTCCCTCCAGCTTCCAGAATTCCAATTTCTAAGAGGTGACAAAAATGACACATTCCCAAAAATTAAAACCCTGAAAAAAAGTGACACAACATTGGGGTGAGGGGAGCATCAAACATTTGCTTATACGATTATTGATTATACTGATTATATATCAGATTATTGCAATCGGGTAACAACAACAACAACAGCAACAACCCCCTCCCGGGGCAGGCTCACCTCCCAGCCCATCCACCCCCAGCCAGTAACATCCTCCCTCCCACCCTTCCCCTGCCCGGGAACGCCCCTATGCCAGCCGAACTCAGCTGGCGCAGGAGTGGCATGCTGGCAGCTTGTTCTGGCAGTGCAGCCTCGATGCAAGCCGGTTGTGTTGATGCTGCAGCAGCGCTGGTGTGCAAGTGCTTTAAAGCACGTGCGTGACAGCGCGGGAGGGGTTGCAAGCAGCCTGCATCGACCCAGAGGGGGGGTTGAATTGCACTGCCCATCACTTTCTGGGCAAAACGCACAGACCACGTATGACCATAAACTGAACATAACCAAAGCAAAACTATCTAAAAGCAACAGAAGAAAAAGGAATATACAGAGGGCTTGGTTCAATGAGGATGGAATGTCAATAATTCTTCAGTAAAGCGTTCCTTTAAACATTTTACAAGCGGAATAATGAAGGATTCTGTGAAAAATAGATCAAACATTTTCCCTTGCAAGGCTTTGATGGACAATGGAAATTCAATGCTTAAAGTGTCAGCAGATTTCCTTTACATCACAGTACAGAGGCAAGGACGACAAAATCAGGGCCTGAAAAGATGACAGGAGAACCAGCTGCCCGCCACTTCCACCCCCGCCCACCATGCCCACACATTCAGAGCTATCTTTCACCTGATTAATCCTCCCCCAGGACAGATTAACGCTTATCTGCTCAATATCCATCTGCTTTGTGATTCCTCTAGATTGTAACCAATCCCAGGGCCCTATCTGCACCACTTCACCCATATGCAGATGGAAAAAGATAGGAATCATCCCTTAGAAGCAATGACAACATGTTATCACAGTTATCTTCCCCAGGCTCCCTGAACTGAGGTTACACATCAGAGAAACATGTGAAGCGAAAAGAGTCTGTAGCAACACTGGTAGGGCAATGCAAAAACTACATTCTCACACTATTTGAACTTTGGTGTGATTGTGCCCCCCCCCTCTCTCTGTGTGTGTGATACACACTTTGCACCATTCACTCTACATTTTATACATGAGGACTTAATTATTTGGATACATTATGCATCTGTTCAAATAATTTTGAGCCCTCTTCTCCCCTATTTAAAGAACTAGTATGGATGCAAACTCAAACTGGCAGGAGGTTGGGAGATGCATCTTGTAATGTATCCAAAACAAAACAAAAAGGCGCAACCACCATGCTGTGCAGAGCCCAGAGGCTGTCTGCCTCCCAACATCCCAGAGTCCTCATCAATCCTGTTGCTAGGGAAGGCAGCAGAGACATGGCCACAAACCAAGGGACCTGTCTGCCGCTGACTGGACAAGGCCATCCTGGGCTGATGATTATTACCTGTGGTGAAGGCCCACTCTCCCTGGCCATGGGAATATAATATCCTTGTTGCCACTTGCTCACAGCCGAATCATCCCTGCAACAGTCCTACTCCTCCACTATTTGCTGAATCCCCACCAATTAAGCAGTTAAGAGAGCACTTCCTCATATCACCTTGCACTAACCTAACAGTAGTCCCACTACCCCCCCCCCACACCTTCACACCACCCTGTACGTTTTCTCATGTTTGTCTTACTCTGTCAGCCTTGGACTTTCTCTGATCCAAAAGAACCTTCAGCCCACGGCCATCGCCACGGGTCAGAACACATGCATAAAATCTTGTGGAGAACTTTCCACCCAGGGTCAGTGGGCTTATTGGCTACATAAATCCATAGTTAACACAATGGATTTTAGTACCCACATGGTGGAATAAAATGTATCACACAGAACAGTCCTCAATAGTCCAACAGTGGCCTAATATTATCAAAGAAACAAAAGCCCTCTAAAAAGGTACCTGCATGATGTGATATTGCTTAGAAAATAGTAGGGAAAAGACAGCATGTATCATATTCGCAGGAAGTCCTCTTCTGAACGCTGCTTGAAATCGCTTGAAGTTTAGCAAAGGCTTGCCCAATTGTCATAGATTTCAATGCGCCTTGAGCAAAAGGAATTCCTCGTGGATTGTGACAGAAGCCAAATTTTTAGAAAAATCCCAGCTTTGAAACAAAAGTGCTGTGAGATTATCTGTACTGGAAGAGCCGCACATATGTGCTACGCTTGTAAACTGCTCTGTTGATTGTAGAGAGTATTTTGCTGCTAATTATTTTTAAAAGACTTGCACGAGAGGAACATGCCAGCCAGCAGTAAACAACTGAAAAAATGATTCTTAGCTGTTTTATTCACCCAGAGTATAGTCAGGAAAGCCTCCACCAGAGTGGTTGACCTATCTCAGGGGTGGCCACTGACAAGGAGTGTACCCCAGTCCTGAGATGGATCTACAGGGAGGGCAAAGCTCTAAGTGTTGCAAGAAGCCTTACCCTGTCATGTAAATCCCTCCTCTCCCTTGCTGCTGTAGCCAGTAAGCAACGCCAAGATGTTGCTGTTCCCTGTGAGGATTGGCTAAAACGGTGCAGGAGAGGAGTGATTTCCACTGTGAGGTAAGGCTTCTTGCAAAACATAGAGCTTTGCCCTCCCTTAGATCTGCCTCTGCCCCAGTTGCCATACTGGAACTGAGAAGCACCCCAGTTGCCAGGGCTCAGGAACAGAGGGCCCACCTTTGTTAACCAAGGGAGTGGCGCCCTAGTGGTGCGAGGCTCAGCTTTCCAGGGTTGAGGTAAAAGAGTCACAGACATACAGCTTTGCCAAGAAGATAAGTTTGTATTAAAGTTGTCAGTAGTCGGACACATGCCAAGGTCAAATTCCAGAACATCAGTCAGATAGCAGGATGCAGCAGACAGATCTTATATACAGCAAATGGTAGTACAATCGAGCAGTACTTCCCCCTCCTTCCTTTTCAACCCACACTGATAGGGAGCAATGCCCTTCCTTATATATTACCTGCGTTTCCCACAATCAATCAGAGCCCTGAATGGCGTGGCCATGGAGAGCATGCTATCTGGCACATTCTCACTTCTCCACAGCTGCTCTCATCACTGCTCAGAGGCCGGCACACAGGTGTTGGAGTTGGCGCAACTCCGTCTGCTGTCTAGAGGGGGCAGTCTAATGTCCAATAGGGGAAATGTCATGTCCTGTGACCTTTCTTACCTGTCCTCTCCGTGATACCTGCGGGGGTGTAGCCTTGACCCTACTTCCTTCCCTTCTACTCTGAACACACTCCCTTTTGTCTCCATCAAGCTGATGTGTGTACCAGGGGCTCTGATGCCCTCCGCCGTCTTGAGCACACTTCCACGCATGGCAATGCAGCTGTAGGGCATTGCCTCTATAAGTATTAGATGTACCTCTGATCCTAATCAGATGCTGTAGATATGCAACCAATGGAACTGTGAGTAAACTATTCTTTTTGCATCTTTACCAAGCCTCTGCCCGTGTCTTTTGTTTATTAGCAGTCAGCCTGGGTGAGGGAGGTTCTCGTGGGTGATCCAAAGGGGGAATCTGCTGCTTGCATTACTCTGCTTTCCCCCATCACCAATAAGAAATAATTCCAATAACAGGTGCAACTGATGACCGGCCTCATGCCACGGCTGTTTTTCCCAGAGCCAAAAGAGTAACTCAGGTCTGGACTGTTGTGCCAGGCCTGACAGCCACCCTTTGAATTTTAGGGCTCCTGGACCTTCATCTCACAGGTAACAAGCTGCACCTGTTGAAATTCCCTCTTCTACACAATTCTTAAAGGTCTAGGAGCCCTAAGGTTGAAAGGGTGGCCACCCTAACCTATGTGAGATGCAGCCATAACCTCTTTGGTTTTTCATACAGTATCTAGCATTGAAGTGTTATACAGTATCTAGGAATTTTCTTGCTCTTTACTTCCATAGCAAGAACACAAAGAAAATATCGCCTATTATACCCATCTGACCACTGACACTGCACTGACTGCTTTCAGGGCAAAATTCAGAGAGCTTGCTTTGAATGTTAAAAGCTTAAGGGCCCAATTCTATTCAACTTTCCAACTCCAATGCAGCTGCAATGCAGACCTGAAGCAAGGGAACAAATGTTTCTCCATGGCTGTCCCTCCACTGCACGATGCACACATGCCCTGTTGTGTGCTCCCTGAGGCACCTGGTGGGCCACTATGAGATACAGCAAGTTGGACTAGATGGGCTTTTGGCCTGATCCAGCAGGGCTCTTCTTATGTTCATAAGTACCATCAAAAAGCCTTTTCTACAATTAGCCAGGGCCATTTCAACATGTTTACGTTTTGTATTTTATCTGCCCTGAACCTAAAGTTAGAAATAACTCCTTCATTAAGGGCACAATCCTAATCAATTTTCCAACACCAGGGTAAGGGCAATGCAGCTCTGAAGTAAGGGAACAAACATACCTTGAGGATGCCTCCGTGACTGCTCCTCCCAACTGCAGGATGCAGCATATGCCCCATTGTCGCAGCTATGTCTGTGCTGGAAAGTTGGTCAGGACTGATCCCTAAGGCTACAATCCAACTTGTGCTTACCTGAGAATGAGCTCCATTGAACACAATGGGAATTCTAAATACACATGTCTATGGATTGCACTGCACATAGCCTGGACAAAGGATGAGGGAGGGAGCCGTGTAGGCTAAGCTAGTGACCAAGGCAAAGGAAGAAAACTGAAGTAGCCAGATTTGCTACTTGCAGCCCAATCCTAAAGGTGTGCCCCTACCCCCTGTGCCGGCTCTCTAGTGTCACAAATGTGCCGTAAAGCACATTTGCACCAACTCAAGAGCCAGCTGGCTGGAGCAGGTAAGATTGTGCTGGGTGGCACAGGGGTGGGAAAGGGTGATGGGAAAGTAGGACAGGGCAAGGATAGGACAGGGGGTGGGATAGATTTTGGCAGCACACACCATATCCTAACCCCTGCTCCAAGGCCAGGCAGCTCCCAGGCCATAACTAAAAGGATTCAAGCCAAGAGTGGGTCCACCTGAGCATAAAGACTGATACAATTCCTTCCCATATTATTTATTTATTCTTCCATTTGAACATGAGATGCACACCATATATCTATGGAGTCTCTCTTTTGGGCTCTATTTAAAAAAAGTTTGTAAAACACCAAATTCAATAGAACAGTTCTCTACTAATTATCCAGAGTAGTTTTGATCTTCTGATATTTTATGAATCTGTCACATTGGGTTCCCCTCTCTGGCTTATTTCACACTATTTATTTGGCACTCATATCAAGCTGTAGGCATGTCCATATTTCCTGCTCTCTGAGAACTGCTTGTACTCTTCCATCTGTTTGTCTGACTGAATGGCTGTCTAGGAAACACTCATAGATCTTTCTTCCCACATCCAAATATTCCACACTCCATCTAATAATAACATCAGTATTTATATAGCACTTACATTATATCAAGCAATCCTGACGAGAAACATAGAAAGCTGACCAGCATGTTGCAGATGGGAGCGAGGGATAGTGTTCTGCATAAAATCACGGAGAGTGGAATCCTAAATTGCTGGCTGGCGGGCCTGCGCCATATCCAGCGTGCCTCAGGTTCCTATGGGATGCTCCAGCCTCCCCATAGGTTTCCTCAGTTCTGCGCCTGCGAAAGAGCTGAGGAGGCCGCAAGGCCTGAACTGGGGCAGCGTGGCCTGGGGACGGAGCCTTGGATGCGGCCTACCGGAATCACCCGCCCTCCTCCCAGAAACGCCCTTGCGCCAACTTGGGCCAGCGCTACTGCTACAGTGAGTTCATGTTTGAACTGTCAACAGAAGGCATAGAGTTCATGGCTTATGCTTTTAAGTCAGAGGTGTAACTAGAGTAGAGCCTGAGGCAGTGATATCATGCACCCACTACGCACCACTACGCGAGTACCGGTTCCTAGAAGCTGAGCTGGCCCCGCCCACTCGAAGCTGGCCCCTGCTATTTAACCAGGGAACAGTTGAAGCAAACTATGTATATACACATGTCTAGAAAGCAAAGCAATAGAAGTTAAATCAACACTAACCACAAGCTGAAGTTATTACAAACATGATCACATCCATGGCAACAATCATGACATCACTTCCGGCTTATGATGTCACTTCCGGTGGGCAGACCCCGACAAGTGCCAATCAAAAGTGAGTACCTGTTCCTAAATCATTTGGATGACACCACTGGCCTGAGGGGCTCTGTGGAGGCGGCGGCGCTGGTGGCTTTGTGCCCCTTGTTCATTCCCCTTCAAAGGCGAGCCTCCCTGGGAGAAGGAACAGGGGGACAAAACTGCCACCCTCCTCCAGGGAGAATCTAGAAGTGACTGCCTTGAACCACAAGTGGCACAACGAAGTCACTTCCAGGTTATCCCCAAAGGAGGCGCTGGCATTTTGCATCCCCTTCTCTTGTGGAGGAAGCCCTTGTATTGAAAGGAACCCTCCCTTCAAAGGGGAGCCTCCACAGGACAAGGAATGGAATCGCAAAGCCAGTAGCGCCCCTCCTCCAGTAAGAACCCAGAAGTGATGTCCTGTTGTCATGTGGCATTGTGTCATCACTGCCTCGGCAGCTGGAGCAATGAGTTACACCCGTTTTAATTAGTAAAGTAACATCCTCTTATAGTGATATGTGTGATAGCATTGTATACTAGGAGGGTAGTAGGTGGGGATAAGAAAACTGTTGTGTATGATTGGGCTAAAGGAAGTAGCAGCAGGACAGCTAAGCAAAGACGGTCTGGGTCGTATTCTTGGCAATGTTGCCATTTTTTTCTGTTTCTTCAGAAAATACTAAATGCAAGTCATTTGCCCTTCTGGATATCTGTGATCCCATGGTGGGTGACATCAACTGTCTCTTCCCTGAATACGTTCTTGTACTGAAGAGAGAAGCAAGGCCTGCATGTGTATTATGGGATACGTGACACTCGCTCAGCCAGAACTGCAAGCAGCCTAACACAGCTTGAGTGCCTGTGACAAACATAAATCACCTCCAGAGGCCAGGCTTTGAAATTTAACAAAAGTTAATATTTTTTTCTTTTCTTTTCAGGCCACAAATAATTAAAATAGGTACATCTGAGTAGGTAGACTAGTATGTTTGAGGGCTAGTAACTTTTGTGGACTTATTTGTAAGGCTGCAATAAGTTTTGGCTCTAGCCTCAACAATTTATGGCTTGCAGAGAATGCAAAGCTGGTTTTGCTTTGACTCTGTAGACCAAAGCACCAATACTATTTCCACCGACAATAAATTCAACTGAAGCAAATGAGCCTTGCCTGGCATGGCCTATTGTCATAAATGACACACTGAGCCAGCTATACAATGCACAAAACCCTGTTTCAAAAAGGGGTGCTTCACATAGTGCTATTTCTGTAGAGAATAGGGAGATTATTTCTGCATAGGAAAAGGTTGGCATAGGATTTCTGCATGAAGAAGGAACACTCTAATGTTCAGTCTCACAGAGGTAGCAGCAGGAATCTTCAGTGGTAAAAATTTCCACAAAGGATCTCAGATAGCAGGACTGTGAAAGATCTCTGACTGAAGAAATATAAGTTCATTATGTACTGCCAGTAGTTGGATTATTTGACAGGATTGGAGGCACATGTTTGCATTTGGAAAGTTTGGTTTCAACTGTAGGTGTCTATAGTTAAAAGATGGATGATAGAAGAGATCTGAAAGGCTGCCAGATTGGCAGTATCTAGTCCTGTTCCCCAAACCCCCATTCTGACTTCAGACGGCTGCTGTGAGTCAGGAATCTTTGTGTTGCAACATACATATTTGCAATCAAGTGCAGTATGTGCATTTTTCAAAATGTAAGTGCATTCAGTGCAAGGCAGCCAATACGTGCAGCTCTATTGGCACAAAAAAGATAATATGACCTAGAACAAATGAAGAGCCTCACTGGATTAGGCTAAAGGCCCATCTAGTCAAGCTTCCTGTATCTCACAGTGGCCCGTACAGGGAGCATTCAAGATAACTAGATACCTGCATCTCATGGCCACTCCCCTGCACCTGGCACTCTGAGGTAGCTAACTCCTAAAGTATGGAGGTTGCACTACCCATCACAGACTGTAGCCTGTGATGGACTTTTCCTACAACAATCTGTCTAGTCCCCTAGACATGTTATGTAAAACTTGTATTCTCTTGAGAAAGCACAGACTGTGGTTTCTGTACTGGCAGAAACATCATCTTCCTCTTAAGAGTGCAAGACAGAGGTGGGCAGAGACCAGATTACAGACCAATCTGTAAAGTTGCATAGCGCAGGAGATGCCCCAAGTAAAAAATATGATCACGCACATCATCAACCTGCACCGCTACTGAGAAGTGTCATGTGGCTTTTCCTCTCATGTGATATACAATAGCTAGAAGAAAGGGGGCCTGCCTTCCCCTGCTCTCCAGCTTACGGTCACTTTTCTTAAGCAGTAGAATCACTTTGCCTCTCCTTATCAGGAATCTGAGACTTCTAAAGCTGCACTTAATTCATGTCGCCTGATAGCTCTGGCACATTGCTTCATTTGTGTCAGACCTTACTGACAAAACTTCATGGGCTTCTAGTTTTACTGTTGTATTTACAGCTCTTTTACGGTCAGCTTTAGTGCATGTTGAGCCTCGTGTGGCACAGAGTGGTAAGGCTGCGGTATTGCAGTCAGAGGCTCTTCCCACAACCTAAGTTCGATCCCAGCGGAAGTTGCGTCCTCAGGTGGCCAGCTCAAGGTTGACAGCTCAAGGCCAAATGAGTACTCAGCTTGCTGGGAGTAAAATAAGACGACAGGGAAGGCAATGGCAAACCTAAGTCTGCCTAGTAAATCTCACAATGTGATGTCGCCGCCATGAATCAGTAATGACTCAGTGCTTTGCACAGGGGACTACTTATAGTGCGTGTTATGTTGATGCTCCCCACTCCCAAGAGGTAAGAAGTTCTGGGGCTGCTCTACAGGATTTAGAGCACAGTCCTAATCTGGAGTTAGGCCAACACAGTTAGGCCAGCAAAGTTTGGCTGGCACAAGGGTAACGCGTATTTGGACCACTCTCAGAGTCAGGGAGGATGGCGCACATCTGTGTGCTGTCCTCTCTAACTCCAAGAATGGTCCAAACAGACTTTACGATGGCCCTTGGGCCGGTCAAACTTTGCTGGCCTAACCCCAGGTTAGGTTTGCTCTCTTAGATTCCTTAGGATGAAAGAGCACTGAAGATTTATGGTATCTTTCTAATATTTCTTCAAGATATCTAAGCAGAGAGGTACTGAGAGCAAAATCATGATCTCCCATCGAATTCCTAGAGCACTAAAGTGTGGAGCTCTGCAGTGTGGACTCTGCTTGCAGTCCAGCCAGCTCTCTCTGGCTCTATCGCCTGATTAGAAACAGTAACAGCCACACCACACATAGCCCATTGCTGCAGAGCATTGGTCTCAGACTGCAACTTGTCGATAAATTGGCAATGTATATGGAAAATATTAGCTCCTGAAATCATTAGCTCCCAATGACAGAATTTCAACCAGTCATCTATGACTATTTACCAGCTGTCAGAATGACAATAGGGAGTTACCTAGCAACCACAATATCACCATTTAGGACTTTTCCAGAGATATTTGGGGATAGGGCAAATCTCTAGTAGAAGAGAAGAAAAAATATAACCCTGACAGTTAAGGTTGTGCTTGGGCTCCAATTACCTATCCAGGAAGCTCCCTGGTACCATGGCTATTGTAGAGGTTCATGGATCCATATAGCTCCTCTTCATCAAAAGGCACAGGGCAGGCTCTGCTCACTTTTATAGAAACTGGGGGTGGGGGGTGGGGGGCGATTGCCAGTGCCTCTTCCTCCAACCCACACAAAATACTGTCCATGATTTTCTTAGGTTGCAACTCATATGCATGTGCATATATGTATAAACATATTTCCACATGTGCACTTTGCAAAAATGTGCCCGGTGGAGTCAAAATTTATTTAAGACATTTACTTCCTATCTGTCTGATGTCAATGAAGCACACAGGGTGGGTTATCATAAATTTAAAATAATAAAATACAATTATAGAAAACTAAAACAAGTAATTTTGCAGACACATGAATGCATGGTATGTTTACCAAAAAACATTAGCAAACCCCCCCCCCCTAATTTTTTTTTGGGAGGGCTGAAGGAGTTTCCAATTGCCAAGCTCCCCCTCCCATCCCACCCAGGTCAATACGTAGATCTTTGATCTGCTGGCAGGTGCATCCTGCGAAGAGGGAACATGAAAAGGACCATAGAAACCATGCTGGATGCCAGTGCAAGCAGAAACTGGGGAAGGCCATGCAGCAGAAGAGAGGAGAAACTGAGAAAGAGAATGTAACAAGAAGTGCCAATGGCAAAATGATGAGATAAGTGTAAACACAGACAAGAGAGGCAGGCTAACACTGTCCTTATACAGAGGTATGATTTGAATTTCCATGGTATATAATCTGGTTGAGATACTGAGTACCCAAGACACCTCGTGAGATAAGGCTTTTTATGAGAGGTGATGCACAGCTGCCGCACAACCTTCACATGTTTTAAAATGAATGGGATACTTCACACTTCAGAGGTATTAATACAGTCTCTCTCCGGCAAACTGAAAGAGCCAGCTCTCCTTCATTGGTTGAGCATGCAGAAACGTTTTGAAGATTTCCACTGCACCAGAACAGACTGATTTACAAAAGCCACTAGAAACTATTCCCTTGCCTTATCTGTTTCTTGAAGATCCATACTGCCTCCCCTCTGTTTCCCGAAGACCAATATGCAGTCTTTCTTTGTAGAATGAAACAGACATGTAGGTGTGTTTATATAGACATGGGATGCCAGCATTCACTGTAGGATGGATATATTTGGTTTAACACAGCCTTTATTTGCTGACCTTCAGGGAATATTGCAAGTGATGAGCCAAGCCTTTTCTGTGGGCTTGCTGTTGTATAATTTCAAGCACAATAGTAAAGACTTGACTGGCTGATTTCCTAGCAAACTCCTGCTGGTTTTACTGTTGCAGACTTTATATTAAAGGCAATCATAAATAGAACAATATTTTAGAGCCAGTAGCTAAAGAACTAGGTCCTCCTTGTACACAGTGGATGTTTAGATTTTGCTCAAGCTGTTTTACTCAACTTTTGTCTGTTCAATTCAAACAAAATGCTCTGTTTCCGATCCCAACACAGTGCCAATCCTGGATAAGACACCCATTTGCTTCCCTGGCATCCTCAGCAAAGCCACTCGCCAATCCTGGGCATAGGACAACTGTAAGCATGCTGCTAGTTCCTTGGTTAGAATGCAAAAACCTTAGGGTCCTCCTCAAAGGATAGGTGACAAAAATGGACAGATTCAGAAGACAATGCCCCTACCAAAACAGCCATTAAAGCAAAATGTGACATTTTCTGCTTTTCAAATCACTTGGGGAGATGTACAATGGATGAGACAGATGCCATTGCTACTATGGAGATGGTGGGGAAACACACACACACACACACACACACACACACACACACACACACACACAGAGAGAGAGAGAGAGAGAGAGAGAGAGAGAGAGAGAGAGAGAGAGAGA
>JAJKFI010000016.1:4774294-4789009 GCA_029204185.1 Lerista edwardsae | reverse complement strand
AGAGAGAGAGAGAGAGAGAGAGAGAGAGAGAGAGAGAGAGAGAGAGAGAGAGAGAGCTGTAGGCAAATCCTTAACAGGTAAGGTCATCTATCAATGTTGAATATTCCCTTCTAAACAAAACCTAGAAGACTTGTCTCTAGCCAAACCTTAATGAACCTGACTTGCTATCTGCAATTCACACCATGGGGCTGTTAAGTCAGTGAAGACATCTCAATACCAGTGTCCAGGCTGGTTACTAGACAATCAATTACAGAGGGAGAAAAAGCACTGTCTTCCCTCCAGCGCCATGCCAGCGTTGGTCCATTTCTGCAGCAATGAACAGCACTGATGGTACCAGCCGTCGCTTAGAGTGAGGAAAGCCCAGAACCCTCCTGTGATCCAGGCTGTGCTGTCTGCCTGCATGGAAGTGCAGCTGAACACCCTGGTTCCACCCTGAGATGTGGGGTGCCACGCTGCAAAATTGCTTTGCGATGCACGTGTCCAGTTCAAAGCGGCGTCTGCCGCCAGCACCTTTGGCATGAGAATGGATTTAATTTCCCTGCAAAGGCCTGTGAGAAATGAACAATACAATGTGCACAGTGGGCATAATCCTTGGCTCTTGTTGACGCCACACAGAAATCCATTCTGTCTTCTTCTAATCCTAGCACACAAGCGAGGCTTGCACGATGAAGCTGAAGGGACAGGCGCTATTTATAGCCTTTAATTTCACCCTGCATCATTGGATTTTTTCAGGCAAAGGAAAACAGAGCTTTTAGCTCATTTCCATTTTTAACCTGTTCCGTGCTTGGAGATTGAAGAAGTCAAAGAAGGTTTATTTTGAGTGGTTCCGCACATAAGGAAATCATTTGAATGAAAATGGCTTTCAGAGTGTTCGTGGCTCATATCTACTCTGGTTCGCCCACCGTTTATCCAAGGCTGCCCCTTGAGTTCTGCGGATAAATGGCACAAAGGTAATGACCATTAGTGAAAAGAGTTGATGGCTGATGGGTCAACATTTCCCCTCCCCCCCCAACTTTTATACTGACTTGTTTCTGCTTTCTCATGGTGACGAAGGGGCTCGTGCGTTCTCCCTTCCGCTTTGGAACGTTAAAAAAAAGGTGGTTGCATTGCAGCCAAGGATGAATGTTATGAAGCTGCACAAAGGAGAGAGCAAGCTGTTTGTGTAAGATAACAGACCTCTAGAGAGAACATGTTTGGTTCAACCACTAATCCTAAGCACACAGAATTCCAGCTTCATATGCAGAGAACAAATGAAAGAGACACAACAAATGCATTATGCCGACAATTTCACCCACCTTTTTTCATTCGCAATTTTGCTTTTAAAAACTGGCTTGTTGAATTGGATGTTCTTGAATATAATCCGCCTCCCCCACTTTTGATTAGCAATGCTGATTTTCTGCCAGGGCCCTGACTGTTTCGCCTTAGCTGGGAAAGATTCCACTGGAGGCCTGTCCATTCTATGCTTCCCCACCCCCTTTCATGCTTAAGCACAAAACCGGAAGTGAGAATGACGTATCTGTAGAAGGAGACACACCTTTGGCACTGTGTACAGGTCTTCTTTCCAATTGGTGGACTGCGCCCCACATGTGGTTCCCTGAATCTGCATGGGGACAAGTGAGGAATCAGGGTAATCTGCAAATCAGCTTTAGGGCCTTCTCATTTGTGAAGTCAGCTGAAATGCTTGCATCAAGAGACCAGTAGGGGGGGCATGCACTGCACCCCACTTTTGCCCACCATCCCCCTCCAGCTCACTGCTCACCAAGCCTCTCTGATCCAACAGCATTCCCAGAAGGGGGCAATACACGACATTTTTCAAGCACCTCATGCACCATGTAAACTGCTCCTCCCCTTTGGAGCCATTCCAGGCAGTGAGAGCAATGCGGTTGCATCTGTGTTGCTCTCGCCACTTGGAGCGGCTCCAAAGGCACAGGGCCACGTACACAGCCCATTGAGGCACCTGCAAAATGTAGTGCACTGCCCCCCTATGGCAACGCTACTTCTGTAATCCTATTCCTGCTTGCTGAGAGTGAGGAGGAAGAGGATTGGGGCATTGACAGCTCCAAGGAGCAGCACTGGAGGAAGAAGGGGGGAAACCCGCATGCTGCCTCAGCTGTCAGACGGCTTGGCATCAATCTCACAGTGATCCTGCACACTTACCTGCAGCTGTGCCACCGTTTCCTTGTAAACAGGATTGGCACAAAGGTGGCTGTGCCGGAGCTTCGGAGAAAGGGGAGGGATCACCATGTGATCACGACAACTTCTCCCCTCTCTATCTGGCTGCTTGCCAAGCAGAGGGATGGCTGAACTGGCAGTCATGACAGGCCTGCATTAGATGGCCCCACAGCTTCCACTGGGCCTCATCTGATCCCATAAGATACCCCACCCACACTTGCCCTGGGTCTCATCATTCAGACAACTGCCTGTCCCTCACCCAGGGTCTAATGTAGACGTGCTTAACTTTTGCAATTAGATATTTAAATAACAGGGATTATCATGGCATTTGCCCCCCCCTTTCCTCTAAGCAAAGTAACCCCGGGGTTTAATTTAAAAATACACACCAAATTAAATTAAATACACACAAAAAATTAAAAATACACACAAAAAAGCGGATTTCAAAGTGTATATCTAAAAGGGATGGAAAAGATATGTTGCTGGATATCTTCTTTAAAAAAACATTGCCTAGACATGCCACGTTCTGCGGATCTGTATTCATGGCTCAGGAGAGAAGCAATCATACAGCTCACTGAACTGTTTCAGTGGCATACACAGAACAAGAAATGCACAAGAACTTGGCCTGATAATTAATCTGGTGTAATTAAACTCAGTTAGTAAAACCACTCAAAGTCTCCCAGCGGACAGCCTTATTTCTCTTTACTAGTAGCTTAATATAGCATCTGCATTGAGACCTTATCTGGGTCATCAGGTTAACTTATTTTTATCATCAGAAGTCCACCTAAGCCCCTTGTGCATGTAACCTGCAGCCCATGCCAATATATCTGATATAAGAACACAAATGCCTTATTCCAATGGAATTCTAGAGTCCAATCGTAATGAAGGATAACTGAACATAGGCATAAAGCTAGTTGTCCATAGAATAGTGGGCCAGTTCAGATGATATTTATCCTATCCACCAGTCCGATGCATTTCAATGATGTACACATTCATCGTGCGTGAACATCCTGAGCCCTCCCCTCGTTTTCATCATAAATCACCCAACTGCATGGATTTATCCAAAACACTCCCAAGCACACAACATTAAACTATGAGAATGCACAGCATTAAGATCATGTAATCCTAAACTGGAGTTAGGCTGGCATAGTTAGGCCAGCAAAATTTGGACCGTTTGGACCACTCCCGGAGTCAGGGAGGAAGGTGCACATCTGTGTGCTGGCCTCTCTGACTCCAAGAGTGGTCTAAACATACTTTACATTGCCCCTTGTGCCAGCCAAACTTTGTTGGCCTAAATGTGCCGGCCTAACTCCAGGTTAGGATTGTGCTCTAAATGTGCGGGACAGGTGAGGCGTCAACAAAACAAAGCCACATTCAAATAGTGGTTGTAATGAATAGAAGTAAGAAAACAGAGGCCTTAAAATAGTCCAGGAGATGAGGGTATAGTAGTCGGCATTGCAGAATCTGACACTTTTAGGGCACAAGGGACACCATAAAGTGCTTTTGGATCACTCTTGGAGTCAGGAGGGATGGCACATGCCTGTGTGCTGGACTCCCTGACTCCGAGAGTGGTGCAAACATACTTTACGGTGTCCCTTGTGCTAGCCAAACTTTGCTGGCCTAACTGTACCAGCCTACATTCAGTTTAGGATTGTGCCCTTAATCTTAAAAATATATGGACAAATAAATACAGCAGCAGAAAAATATGCTGCCCACAGCTAGCTGCCTAAGTGACTTCTGGAGCCACATCAAATGCGTGTCTCAAAGAGAGACTTCACTGAAAGGGGATTACAACTTCATAAATTAATGCAAATAAGGGGTTGGGTGTATTCAAGATGCGTATAGAAGAAGCAGATGCATGACAGAAATCTTCTGTCTCCTGGAAGTGCAAGCACACGATGAACGTCAGATGAGCACTACTAGATCACAGCAAGCAGCCACCAAGTCCAGCATTCTGTTTCTGAGCACGGAGGTGGCACATTATCATCAAGACTCGTAGCCGTTAATAGACCTGTCCTCCTAGAATTTGTCCAAGCAAGTGATCCTCACCACATCCTGAAACAGGCAGATCACTCAAAGGACTGTGTGAATTATGTACCTCCTTTTCTCTAAACTCCTGACAGTCAGTTTCATTGGATAACTTTGGCAGTGCCGAGTTGCTGGAGGCTGTGGGAAAAGCCCTGTACTGTACTGCCCCCTCTCCAACACCCCAAGCACACCCCTATTGGATGCTTCCACTGCCACTGGTACTGATGGTTCAAGGTTGAATCCAGTCAGGTGGTCCCTCGTATGCAGTGGTGTCATCTACTCTCTCGTAAGCCGGAACGCGGGCGGGACTTGAGTGATTGACAGACGGTCGACTCACTTCCGGGTTCTTCGCGTGCCCCGCGCGGCTTTCCCTCGCCTCGGAGGGAGCGCCTGCTCACCAGGGGGGATGGGTGGGGGGCGCGCCGGGTGCCTGGGTGAGCAGGCGCCCCCTCCGAGGCGAAGGAAAGCCGCGCGGGGCGCGCGAAGAACCCGGAAGTGAGTCGACCGTCTGTCAATCACTCAAGTCCCGCCCGCGTTCCGGCTTACGAGAGAGTAGATGACACCACTGCTCGTATGGCTGTGTGGGACCTTGGCCAGTGCCTATCTGGGCTATCCCTGAAACCACCCCTAGACCTCTCCTTTTCCAATCACCACAAATATGGACAACATCCACCATCACCTAGTTCACGCATTAATGCAGTCACATATACCTAGGATTGCTCATGTGGAGACAAAGTATATTTGACTCAAAGCGTCTCAGTTTGTATGTGAAGAGATCATTTATTTCCAACTTTCCTATATATTTTAGAATTATGCTACATTTTCAGCATGTCTTTAGCGCTGCAGTTTTTGAAATGGTAAATGTCTTGGACTTCTTGCTTATGGTCAGTAGCATAGCCAGAGGATGGTGGTGTGGTAAGTACTGCAGGGGCCGCAATGTGCTGTGTAAGCAGCCACTCCCATTCACTGTGTGAGCCATTCCAGGTTGCAATGGCAACATGTAGGACAGTGGTTCTCAAACTTTTTAGCACAGGGACCGACTTTTTAGAATGATAATCTGCCCAGGACTGACCAGAAACAATGTCATGGCTGGAAGTGCCATCATTGTGATGCCAGAGCCTGCTGCTTTCCTGAGAATGCCGCAATAGGCTGGGTTATTTCTCAGCCATTTTCTAGTGGCAAAGTGAATCAGAAAGGAAAAAAAAAAGCTTATTTACAACTTTGACACAAGCACACCAACCACACAGCCCTCCCCCTTTCGAGCATCCCACCTTCCCATATTTTCAATATGGCTGCTCTATGTGCTTCGCAACCCACCTGAAATTGGCTTGCGACCCACTGGTGGATCCCAACCCACAGTTTGGGAACCGCTGATGTAGGAGATGCCATTTGGTTTGGTGAGTGCCTGCACATTGCCATCGCTGCCCAGAATGGCTCAGACAGTGAGTGAGAGGGGCCACTTCCACGGCACATTGAGGCACTTGCAGTACTTACAGTGACAATGGCCCCCCAGCTACGCTACTGTTTATGGTGAAACTTTTCAGCTCCTGTGATAACAATGCACAATCCTAGAAAGTATTGGCATGCTTAATTCATGTTGAGCACCAGAACAGCCCTTACCTGTGCTGACAGGTGAACCTCTGATTTCACTAGGACAGAGGCATGTCTGGATTACACCCAAAATCATGACTCACGAGGGCTGATCCATGTTTCTTTAAACTATGACACCAGCCAAAACGCAGACGTGGTCAGGATGTTACCGAATTTAAAATAATAATAATAATGCTGTGCAATCTAACGTTCAACGTTTTTGTCAAGTTGATGTGATAGAGGTTGCTTTGGCTACAAACCAAGGGCCTGCTGCATGATGTGGTAATTGCCACATAACCCAAAATGGAAAGAACTAATTGACAGATGGATAGCTCCATCATCACCATTTTCTACAAACACTGTCAAAATAAATGAAAACACTTCAGACCAGCACATCAGTTTTCTACACGCTGCTGAGAATAAGAGCTAAAAATAATATAATTGCTATGGACAGCAGGAAACTTGAGAAAAGGATGTTTCAGATTTTGATCCCCCTCCCACCATTTTTGGCCCTCTGTCATCAGGAGAGTGTCATCAGTTACTGGGAAAGACAAAAACATTTTTACAATGCCAATAAATCAGTCTATATATACTTGGAATGTGTCATTTCTCTTGTGCATTCACTAACAGGGACATCAGCCAGCCTTCCCTGTCAGGGACTGGCATTCTCTCTCCCTATCTTATATACAGACACACACACCTCTGAATCACCACCGGAAAGGTATATGCAGCACATACAACACTCAATGCTTAGTAACTTGGCAGTACCTCTGCAGGCTGAGCAAGGACTCTGCCTAGTGGATTGAATCAGCAACACCACTGCCTAATTCAACTAAGTCTTTCATGAATTAGGGACAGGCTTAAAGCATTGCAATCACATGTGATTAAAGCATTGCAATCAATTATGCAACGTTATGGTTGATGTGCTGAATGAAGCAGAAATTCTGCTAAAGTCACAGAAGTGTGTAAAAGTTTCATTTAACACACAATTGTGTTATGATGTAATGAATGAAGCAGGAATATGAAACAGAAGGAATGCAGTGTATGAACAGGTTCTCAGATTTTTGCTTGATTCCAACTCTGGCACATCAAGACATTATTTGGGGGAAAGCCAGTATATCACCGACCTGCCAAAGGAATGAGAAGGGTGACCAAAGGATTTTGAACCATTGAGCCAGTCAGCAAAACTCAGAAACCCTCAGCTTTCTATTCGGTGACTAACACTGAACACTAGCAAACTTGATCGGCAAAACTTTTAAAACCAATGAATTGTTGACACTGTCTACAAAAGTTTTGAAGGAACGTTTGTATAATTATGTTGCCTATGTTACTGGTGGGAGATGTTGAACTGAAGTAAGAGTTGGCCTCTTTTTACATTTCTCTCTTCCCCTCTGTGTGTGTGAGATGGGGGCGGGAAATGGTGAGAAATTATTGGTTGTATTTATAGTGCTGAAAAACTCAGAGCTTGCCATTTGTGTCACAGTAAGTACCTAGGAAGTAATGTAAGGCAAGCAATTAAAAGTGATGTATGGAATTTGGTTTCCACTAATTAATGGTTTTTAAACTATTTTTAGAGATTCCTTGGAACTCTATTGGGGTTCCTCAATGAAAAAGGGTAGACAAGTTTTTCTGAAAGTTTTCTTGTTACCAGTCAATCACCAGTCATCCTATGAAGTACACCATACACATTGACCAAGGAGGCCTCCAGAAGGAAAGGGAACATTTGTTCCCTTACCTTGGGGCTGCATTGCAGCTGCATAGATGCTGCGAAGTTGGATAGGATTGGGCCTTCAGACTTTAAGGTGCTACAAGGTGCGGGAAAAGGTGCAGAAGAGAGGGACAAAAATGACTACGGGGCTGGGGCGTTTGGGGCTCTTCAGTGTAGAAAAAAGGCACTTGAGGGGGGACATGATTGAGACATATAAAATTATGCATGGGAGGGATAGAGTCGATAGAGGGATGTTCTTTTCCCTCTCTCACAATACCAGAACCAGGGGTATTGCCGGTGTATAAATTGGGAGAGTTAAAACAGATAAAAGGAAATACTTTTTTACCCAGCAGGTAATTAACCTATGGAACCCCTTGCCACAGGAGGTGGTAATGGCATCTGGCACTTTTAAAAAGGGATTGGACAGATTTCTGGAGGAAAAATCCATCGTGAACTATAGGCCATGATGAGTTGTGCAACCTCCTTACGTTAACAGTAGTCTACCTCAGAATGCCAGGTGCAAGGGAGTGGCAACAGGATGCAGGCAACTTGTTGTCTCGTACGCTCCCTGAGGCTGGTGGGTGGGCTCAGTGGTGAGGCTGGTGGGCTGGTGGTGAGATTGGAAGTTGGACTAGATGGACCTTTGGTCTGATTCAGCAGGGCTCTTCTTATGTTCTTATGACTTTGTTGTTTTTATTGTTTTTATCTCCCCTTCTGAAGCATACTTTTGGTTCCCCCTCAGTTTTTGGTTCCCCTCATAATTTTGGTGCCTAAACACTGAAGGTGCTGCACCTTATCAATGAATTCCACCCCAGCACTGGCACTTCCCAGCACCAGCTGTAGCTTGTGGATGGAGAAATTCAACCTCCTTCCCTCAAAGTAAGCGTCCTAGATCAGCCTTCACACTTCAGGCGGGGAGAAGTAACCAGCACAAAAAACAGTTTTCAAGGAATAATCAACCTCACTGACCCACATGGAGAAGATATTCTCTTCTTGGTGAGAAAGTCTTGTTACAAAGTTCAAACCAATTAATATGAGTTTCACAGATTGTGCCTCTGTCTAAATCTACAGAACTTCTCTCTGCCCTGTACAAATCTCCATGTAATGCTCCACCCATTTCTAGAGGATCTCCCAGATTGCGCAAAAGGCTGCTGTGGGGAATAGAGAACAGGAAAGTTCACTTTTGCAAGTTTCTTTGCACTCATGGGTCATTGGATACAAGCTATTGAAAGGCAATATCAACACGTCATATTAAAATAAATGTGTATAGGGGAGAAAGTGAATAATCTGTAGTGCAGTTTCAGAAATGCACTCTCCACATGCTCTGAGGCACCTTTCCTCATGCATTCCGAGACTTATCACTGGCATTGAAAACAGTTTCCAGGATTTATTCTTGGCCTGCAATAGCACAAATTAAGGCACTATTTCATCTGGGTCTTAGAATGGTTTAGATGCATTTGAGAGATTTCTATGTGTAGTGAGTGTTTCTTGCATACCGAAAGTAGGAACCTGGGATAGCATGTGGTTTAAAGGAAAGAATCAGGCAATGTCAAAAGCTAGTGAACAAGGAGGCTGAAAGGAAAACCTAACCGCAGCCTAAGAATAAAAGGCATCCACCAGTATTGACACTGGTAATGGAACAGGATAGACACAAAGAACATAGAATTGTACATATTCATTGGACTGTATCAGCCAAAACGTTGGTTGTCAGGCCACTAGTTATATTTTACAATATAAGAAGCCCAAATGCTGAAAAGTTAGCTGTTTTCCTTGTTTCCATATAGCATGTTTGTGGCCCAGCCAGTGTCTCAACGCCTAGTTTTTCTGCTATAAGTACACATTCATTCACAGCAACTAGACTGTAGTTATTTCACATGAGTTAACATCATGTAGCCGAATGATTTCAGATGTCTGTTTGAAAAATTGTCCTTAATTATATTTTTTTGCGAACCCGTCATCTGTGATTATTTGTTTCATTTTGATTTTCACTAGAGTGGGAAGAAATTCTGAAAAGTGAACTATAAAAATGTAAGCCGTTACCTGTTTCCTTCCTTGCTAGGTCATTTCAGACAACAGACCCAGGTTTCACAGTTGGCACCAGTCTGGGGGCAAAGCCCTGCATGGAGTTCTCAGTGGCACACTGGGCACCCACCCCATCACTGGCATGCATTAGCCCCACAGTCACACAATGATGGGACCAGTGCATTGTATTATTGTTCCAGGATGCTATCATATCCTTCATAACTCCTCCGGAGTTTATCAGGTAAATGAAGACCAGGAGGCAGGAAACAAAGACATGTCCTTGGAGGTGCCAGTGGTCAAGTACTGGTTTAAGAAAATGAGGCCAGGCCAGGACATGCAGTTGCTGCCTTCTCCAGTGACATGGTTAAGAATGAGGAACCAACCCTGGAACAAATGTTAAATTGAGCTGCTGAAACCTCTATTGCTTCCTCAGCTCACTTGGACTGAAAACCTGCAGTACTAGTCCCAGCCATTAAAGGGGTGGCACTGTAGTGCAGAAAAGCGTAGGCAGCGCCACCTGCTGGGAGCTGTGGAGGTGGAACAGGGAGTAAGATGCCTGAGCCCAGCTGCTGGAGTCCCTGGTTTTGAGGCCCTTGTTGCCTTATGGTAGATCCTATTATACACTGCAATGTTATTCCGCCTTTCCTATGGAGGAATTTTCAGTCTTGTTTTTCCATGATCCCAAATGGTTTGAACTTCAAATCCCACAGACTCCTAAATATCAACCAGGGAGATACCAAGGGCTACTCAATACTAACAGATACTAATGGCAATTAGATTTTTTTTTTAACAGAGACAAAATTGCATCTTAAACAAGTAGTTCTACCCATCACAGCAGTTTATCTTCTACCTTGTCTGGCCAACCAATTATAATGAACACTCATGCACTAATGAAAAATCCCTCTCCTCTAGTCCTTTTTCTCCTCCAGATTTTAGCTCCGAGGCAATAATCTCCTGGATTGTGACATCACTGTCTGTTGCTGTGGGGAATGATTGGCGATGTCACAAAGTGGGGATTAAGGGAGTGAATGATTCCAAAGGCAGGACAGAATTAAAAGAGGAGATTTTGCCATACCTGGACATTCACAAATAAGCAGAGAACGTCTGGTATATAGGAAACAGAAGAGTATTTGGTCTGGAGCTTCAGGGCTACTTTTCTACTCAGCAGCAAGCAGACCATCAAGCTAGGATCAAGGAAGCATGACCCACAACAAATACTATTATATTGCTGGCTCTGCCCCTTCCATCTACTCTGTATTACTGAAAGTCACAGCATCAGCCGAACGGGCTCTTTTCAGCAGCATGTGTTCTAATGTAATACTGTATATGCCTTCCAGCAATGTCCTTCAGGAGTGTATGTGGGCCAAACTGGACAGTCTCTGCATAAGAGAATGAGTGGACACTAATCTGACATTAGAAATTGGAAAATACAGACACCAGTCTCCCAGGACATGGTCAGCCCAACTTCTGTGTTGTTATATTCAAACAAAAGCAGGAAAGATGACAAAGGATGACTAAAGTAATAGATTGCAGGTGTGAATAAGGTACTAGGCTTAGAGGTGTTGTAAAAGCATGTATGACAGTGTACACGTGTGCCTTTACGATGCTGCAGACACTGGCAGTCATTGCAGGGACATCACTGCAAATGGCAGAAGTGGTCCTGGCACTTGCAACCTGCGCTAGGCGACGTGCACTAGGGCAGATAAGCCATCGAGGGATGCAGGTGGAATAAGGTGGGGAAATGGAGTAGTTTCTGGGCAGGGACTGCGTGGGCAGGGAGGGGGAAATGGGGAAAGAGAGGTCAGATTCTGACAACACCAGCCTGCACCAAGATTCCATCCCTGTTCCTCCTCCTCCTGTTCCCTCCCTTATTTTCCTTGGCTCAACACCAGCAAAATGGCTGGTGCAGATCTGGGTAGACCTACTGGGGCAGTGGAGGCTTTCCCACGAGGAGCATTCAGGACTGCCGCCCCTTGCAGGAAGCCGTGCACACTCTATTGGCATTGGTGCATCTGAGGTGGTGGTGGGGTTTAATATGGATTTGACTGCTAGTTTGTATTCTCCCCCCCCCCCACAGTAACCAGCTAGAAAAGTTGTCTACTCAGGTTTTTCCTGAGTCCCAACAATAGGGTCATCTCAAACTAGATAATCGGCAGGAAGTACTATAATTCACACAGCTTGTTCCCATGAGCTGCTGTGCTGAGAACTCTAGTGCTGCTGCTACAGAGCAACACGCTTCTGCCGCCCCACTCAGCCTAGCTGCTATCAATTACCCTCTGGACCACTCTTGCATGACAGAAAGGGATCCCCCTTCTGCCTTCTTCTCTGGTATTTTACTGACAATGATTTTGGCCCTATGAGAGCTACAAATGCCTAGGCAAAGCTATCATCAGGCTATCATCAGGAGTAATGGAAGGGTTAGGATTTTCCTGGGGCATTGGACAGCGCTTCAGTTACAGTAGCATAAGTAGTACTGAAACCAATCAATAGGATGGAGTAATAATCTTCCTGTCAAACAAGTGCATTGATGCCACACGTCTTCATTCTTGGGCACTCCACGACAAGTACAATCAAAACCTCTCTGCTTTCCACGTATGTGTTTTTTGAAATCTGCGCATACAAGACCAGCACATGTTGTGATTTCAAAGAAGCGTCTGGCTCTGCTTCCATAAATATTTATTCCTCTTCTGTCTCATATCAAAAAGCTCCTATACACAAAGGCGAGAAATCATACAGAGGCATGTGGGTTACACACAAATCATAGCCACAGCACTTTTGATCTCCATTAAGCTGAGAAGCATAATTGTCCCCATAAGGAGTTCAATTCCTGTACATTGTAGCTCACAATAGTTCAGCTTACTCCATCCTGGCTCCCGTCTTTCTTCAGTTACTGTAAATCTTTTTAATAGAATGAATAATTGAAGATGGTAGAGTACATGAATGCTACTCCAATCATAGATATAAAGCAATTCCAAGTCAATTTTGCCCCCTTTCTCCCCCCCCCACCACTACAGTTCCTTTCCCATTTTTAATCTCTGCCATTTTGTCTCTGCTGACATCTCAATGGGCAGGGCTGGGCTACACTTCCAGGGGGGACTGCTAAAGAATAGAGCATCGAATCTGTGGGCCTTTGAATTTCAGCTTTCATATGTTATTAGTGCTGCATCATTTATGTGCTAGGCACTGTACAAAGAAAATGTAGCACTCGTTGCACAGAAGGCTTACCATTTAAAACATAGCCAAGTCAGGAAATTTTTTTTTTTTAAACCTGGCAAACATACACCTAGGATGGGGAGAGAACTGTCAGGGCAGCAAACATGCTGGGGGGGGGGAATTAAAGGGAAACTACAAGAATTTTGTACTGCATGTAGCAACATTTTTCGGACCAGGGGTGGGAAGTTCTATCTGCCCATGCACTCAGATAAACCTCAGAGGTGCCTCTGCAAAATAATGCCAAAGAGGCTCACTTACATGCCAAAGAGGCTCACTTACAAGATTTTTTTTTTTAATAAAGCACAGTGGATATGAGACTTGGCTGTGAATCAGGACTTTGCCAGTTTGAATATCACTTCCACCACGGACTCAGAAGCTATGCTAAATCAAAAGAGAATTCTTACGGACACCAGAATTAGGCCAATTAAGTAATTCAGGGGGATGTGTTTGGTTTGTTCTGATGGCAGACGTTCCATAACATCCAGGCTTGAAAATGGATAGGCTCAAATGAACAAGGAGAACAAACCTGCATCCAGACAAAGGGGGATAAACTCAGGGGGCTGTCATCTCCCCACAAGTCTGAAAAGGGAAGTTAGGCCAAAACTATGTGTTCAGCCAGCATCCTAAGAACTGAAATACGAACAAGAAGAAGACCTGTGAACCCAGCTAGAGGTTTAGCTTCACTTTTTGTCCTGCAGTATCCTCAATACCAAACATATAAACCACTTTCACATTTAAAATCAATCTGTCTGTTCAGCTGTGACAACTGATCCAGCAATGCAGAAGGAAAAACTCCAACTAGCTGTGTGATTCTCTTCTATACCCACCTATCCTTTTTCTGGATTAGGGTTTAGATATACTTTTTACGACATCTCCCAGCCTCATATCAGGATTATGCAGCCTTTGCTGAATCATAGCTGCCCCGTGTCATGTCATGTAAAAGTGCATTATGCCAAGACATTTGAGAGACAGTCTTGGTGCAATGTAGCCTTTGTTACATGCCATGCCACAATCAAATCCAACCTCTCTGGAGTCTCAACTGACAGAGAGTTCACTTATAGAATGTTACAACATGGAACGGAGAAGCAGCACAACACACAGTGAGCAGTGCACTACCATCTGCTTGTGTGAAGATGAAGCGTCTATGACAGCCTCAGAGGGGCAAATGCAGATGTCCAACTATGATTCCCTGGATCCAGAGCTGCTAAGCGTTAATAGGGTTGTAAATCACTGCCAAGATCAGGTGCAGAAACTGTAAATGTGCACCGCTATTTGCATGCTGGATGTGGTATATGAAGGATGCTTGCTGTCGGTTGCACAAACAAGTTCACTGTTAAATACTTACCCATTTCAGGGGGTTTTAGTCCACCAAAAGTGAGGCTCCTGTAGTTGAAAATGGGTGATGAAAGAATATGATGAATTGCAGACGTGTGCTAAGCTTTGGTCAGAAAAAAAAGTCAGAAAAAAACAGGAATTTCAGCTTTCAAAAATTCCAATTCACCTGCATTGTAAATAGTTTTGTCCCCTCCAATCAATTTCTTTTTACCCTGTTTTTATTTATGTTTTCACTGCTTATTTTATTGCTTTATTATTTTTATATTATTTTATTTTTAGACCCCCTGCTAACTGGGCAAGGGGCACTTTTCCAAGTGGTGTTCCTCTTATATTTAGCAGGGGGAGAGTAATTGTCCCTCTTCACCCCTGCGCAGTGTCTTGTCTAGTGGCTGTTGCTGGGGGTTGTCTGCATTTTTTAGATTGTGAGCCCTTCTGGGACAGGGAGCCATTTAACTTTATTATTATTTGCCTGTAAACCGCTTTGGGAACTTCATGTTGAAAAGCGGTATATAAATACTTTTTGACTGACTGACTGACTGACTGACTGACTGACTTTTATGTACTGTACTTTTTGTTTTTCTCCACTCCAATAATTGTAAGCTGCCTTGGGCATCTGCCTTGGCAGAGGAAAGGCAGGGTATAAAACTCAT
>JAJKFI010000016.1:4710978-4774284 GCA_029204185.1 Lerista edwardsae | reverse complement strand
AGACAGACAGACAGACAGACAGACAGACAGACAGACAGACAGACAGATAGATGCATTGTGGCATGGTCTTAATGGATCAGTAAATGTTCCTGCTCGTAAAGAAACAGCACACTATGGCCAATATACACAGTCCCCTAAGCAAAGCAGAAAAGAAAGAACATGAAAAGCAAACAGAACACAGCTTGACTCAGAAGCACTAATGCCAAGCAGTGTTCTCTGTTCTATCCCCAAATTCACAGCCCAGTTTCAAGCATGTCACTTCTATTCTCTCTGCATTCAGTACAAGGTCAGGGAGCTTCACTCCCTCTGGCACTCTCTGAATCTTGAGTATGCCAGTTCAGTACAAATTTGGCATGGAGGCGATTGATAATGATGGTGGCACTGAAGTCAACAATAACAGCAAACAGAAAGGCTCTGTGGTTGCAAGGAGGGTATGCACAGCGACAGAAGCCATCTAAGAGAAGGAGTTGGCAGTGACTGATAGGTCAGAAAATGTGATGCAGAGGGAAGGCAAGAAAATCCTGTGTGGGCTGAATTTTGGATGGGAGCCAGGTAAGCAGGCTTGGCACAGTAAATGGCTGAGTTGGTCTAATTCAGGAGCACAAAACAGAAAAAGTGGCAGCTCTTGCATTTTCTTAAAGTAGCCTTCTTTAATAGGCGCAATTGTTCAATTGAGCTTGCTTGAAACATCTGGAAATATTTGCTCCGCAGGGTGAATCCTTGGCATGTGTTCTAGATGGCTTTGTTTCAGTTTTTTCCAGTTCACTGAGATCATTTGGAACCATGATCCTAATCCAGAGGGAGCTGGTCTAGATTATTATGTAGTCCTTTTCAATCTATGTTGGAAATCCCTCTTTACAAAATTCCTCTTTCGCTTTTTGGGAGGCTAGCTATTTCTTCCACATTTGTTGTTAAAATACAGTGGTGTTGCTCATAAAATGCTAAAAAAAGGCACATTTCATAAAAGGCACATTTTAACATATTTTGAGTATAAGAGGACATGGCGATTCTGCAGCATGTTCTATAACCCTATGAAGCTACAAACATGAAGGACGATGATTACAGTTTTGGGGCTTCTGTGTTCTAAAAGGTGCACTAATTTTCAAAAAAAGTAGAAAATCTGTGTAGAAAACCAGGGATATTTGATACTCAAGGGCAAATAATGACTTGTTTTTCAAAGTACAGTTTTGGATAAGGCATCCTGGTGCTATCTATCACACGCTCCTGTGTGAAGGATGTCCTCCATTATCACCGCTATGATCAATCATAATCTCCAAGATCAACTGAGTGACTTATGAATCCCACTTTAAGTACCTCCCAGATCTGAATCAGCTTGTCATTCTCATCCACACAACAGTTTTTAGGTATATCAATGACAATAGCTAAATGGAACTTCCCTGTGCAGACATATACCAGAAGCCAGGAACAAATAACAGGGCATGGCCCTATTTATAGAGGCATTTGGATGGCTGCTGTTGGAAGAAGAGTGCTATCCGTGGATGGTTGGATCTAGCAAGGCAATTCTTACAGTCATATAATGTCTTAGGGCACATAACAATCCTAACCTGGAGTTAGGCTGGCACACTTCCCTTGTGCCAGCCTAGGAGTGTCGCAAATGTATCGTAAAGTGCTTTTGCACCACTCCAGGGAAGCTGGCTCATGGATGTGCCCATAAGAACATACATCTACTGGGCCAGTGAACAGGCTGCTGAATTCCTACCTGGTGATATCAAATTCTAAATCTCACCTTTGGCATAGAACAACAGTGCATTGTTGGACAACAACATTTTTTTTCCAGCCTGACTTCCCTATCTGTGAAATGGGAATAACAGTACTGTATGCCTTACAAAAGTATTCTGATAATTGTGAAGACAAAAGGCAAAAACTCAGCCACAATAAAGCACTTTTAGTTCAACTGACATCAATGGAAGAGAATAAGAGCACAATCCCAAACTGGACTTAGGCCAGCAAAGTTTGGCTGGCACAAGGGAACCATAAAGTATGTTTGGACCGCTCTCGGAGTCAGGGAGGCCAGGACACAGACATGTGTCATCCAGTGATGTCATCCGAGCGCGCCAACTACCGGAACGCTCAGATGATTGACAGCCCTCTGCCCCTATGGCGGAGGGCTGCCACGCCCCCCCAAGCCTCACTGCGCCGGAATCGCTCCATTTTAGAGCGATTCCGGACACAAGGGAGGGAGGGCGGGCCCAGCAGCAGCTCACCCATCCTCCGAGGCAGCGGTGCGGCCCAGGACCTCCACAGAACTAGCGGAATGGAGTACTGGGCCGTTCCGCCTGAATGACGCCTCTGGTGTCATCCTTCCCTGACGCCGAGAGTGGTCCAAACACGCTTTACGGTGTCTCTTGTGCCTGCCAAACTTTGCTGGCCTCACTGTGACGGCCTAACTCCAGGTTAGGATTGCGCTCTGAAGGCGCAATCCAATGCCGTGCCGGAATGGCAATGTCGGCCAGCCAGCACCATATCCAATGCTGAATTAGAGAGGCTGGAGCCTCCCCGTGGCAAGGGCACATTCGCACCCTTACCAAAGGGGAGGCTACAGCCACCCCGATGCGCTCCTTGGCTCTGCACCTGCTAAACAGCAGGCTCAGAGCCAAGGAGACCGCGTGGCCCAAATCGGTACCGCGTGGCCTCAGTATGAGGCCTTGGATTTGGCCTTATGGCCAAGTCAAAGGCTCGCCTCCCTCCCAGATTGGCACGCCTGCTGGCCCTCCCACATCTCGCCCACACTCCGCCCACGTCCTTCCCTGAACCGCCCCCCCACCCACTCCCTCCCTTGCCCAGCAATGGCACCTCCCTTGCGCCAACCAGCTTTGGCCGACGCGAGGGAGACTAGCCGCGGGCTCAAAGGGGCCGGTGCTGCCTGCAGCGTCAGTCCTGTTGCTTTAGCGCCGACGCAGAGGTGCTGCATGGTGCCCCCGTGTCTGCGATAGGTGCGTAGCAGTGACACAATACTATTGTGGCGCCTTCTAAGATTGCGCTGTGAATCACATACTTAATTTTCCTCATTTAAATCCATGGGACGTTAAAGTACTTAACTTGACTGGATTATGTCCAAACACTGGAAAGTGGAAGATGCTAGCAGATGTGCTTCAAAGAAGTCATTTACAGGTATATAAAGAAACTACACATATAGTTGGGACCTTTCCCTTCTCTGTTTTGTGCACATCAACTCCTGCACCAAATTTATGTTTTCAAACTAATGAGCAGCTGGCATCATCTGTTAAAGAGAGATGCAATGGTGAAAACTGGAAAAAACTCAAGCTCATATACCGTTCCCTTGCCTGCACATAAATTGCTCCTTTGGACCACAGCCAAAATAATAATAACGCAGTCCTCGCCATGAGTATACCAATAGGATGTACTTATCAAAAGTTGGAATGTAGCTGTAATACCACAATTCCAGCCTGTTAATAGCCACTGTGTCTCTGAGGGCAAACACACACAGGGGAAAAGTTGTTTGGAACAATTTTAAGCAGGGAAATGGTGGGCAACAAATTACCCCCCATTTTATTGATCATCCTTACCAGAGGTTGTTTTTCATGCCATAAATGACTAATCAAAGTATGTACTTTGGGCCCCAAGTTTATGAAGGACTCTTTATTTCTTGGAACTATGACAGCACAATCCAAACCACAGGCTGGAAGGGACAGGCGAACATGCCTGCCCCATATCAGGCCTGGGGCTTGAAACTGCTTCCCCCGGGTAGTGTGCAGTAGCCCCAATGAGGCTACTTGGAGTTGCACCACCGAAATCAGCGGAGCAACACCAAGCAGCCTAATCAGGGCTGCCCTGGCTGGGAACATAAGAACGTAAGACCATAAGAAGAGCCCTGCAGGATCAGGCCAAAGACCCATCTAGTCCAGCTTCCTGTATCTCACAGCGGCCCACCAGGTGCCCCAGGGAGGCATGAGACACAAGACGCTTGCATCCTGTTGCCACTCCCTTGCACCCAGTACTCTGAAGTAGCCCACCACCAATGTAAGGAGGTTGCACAATCCATCATGGCCTATAGCCCACGATGGACTTTTCTTCCAGAAATCCGTCCCAAAACAGAGGTTAGGATCCGGCCAAGAGGCCTCCACCCCTCTTTCTGTGCTGGCCCGCTCTCCACCCTCCCCCTGCTGTGTTCCACCTCCCACTGCCTGCCTGGAGTCCCGGTACCAGCCTGGCAAAGTGGGCCTTACCTTCAGGCTTCCAGGCCCAGGAGATGAGGTAGCAAAGCCAGTGCACATCCACGTGTAGGCCAATCTCAAAAAAATGGTGCAAACATGCTTTACGTGGCCCTCTGGGTTGTGCTCTCAGTCCTTTCAATGTTAATATACCCTGAAGTATATTAATAGTGTAGTTAATAGTGACATTGTTGTGTAGAAAAAAAAGATACATTTATATAGTATTGACCCAAACTAAGGTCGGCAACCAAGGGAGGAAGAAGGAAGGTTTGGTGTCTTTTATTTTTTAAAGAAAGGGCCATGTTTCGTTGCAATCAATGGAAGCATGAGCTGGAGAGAATTCCTCAATGAATCAATAAGCTAACAGATGAAGCAACCATAACAGTCAAGGATTTGGGGCCTCCAGACTAATGACAATCAGTGGTGTTATTCACCCAGTACACTGGGCAGGACTTACCTTTGAGCGGCAGTCCGCCCGTTGCGTCACGCCGCGTTCCGCCACTTTCCCGCCCGCCCCAGCGGGCGGGAAAGCGGCGCAACGCAGCGTGATGCAACAGGCGGACTGCCGCTCAAAGGTAAGTCCCGCCCAGCGTACCAGGTGAATAACACCACTGATGACAACGCCTTGAGATCACACAACGTCAAAAAATTGGGACAGACAACACAGCCAGCTGAAAGTGGCCAAACAGGGAAGCCACAGGGAGATGCAGATTCTCTGGTTTCCACAGCAAAGAGAGGATTATTTCCCAGCTTCCCATTTTTAGCTGCTACTATACAGACTACATTTTGTTATGGCTTATGGAATAGACCAGTGGTTCTCAAACTTTTGAGCACTGGGACCCACTTTTTAAAGTAACAATCTGTCCTGAAACCCCTGGAAGTGATGTCATGGCCAGAAGTGCCATAATTGTGACGCCAGAGCCTGCTGCTTTCCTGATAATTCAGCGACAAATTGGATTACTTCTCAGCCAGTTTCCAATAGCAAAGTGAAGCAGAAAGAGAAAAACCTATTTACAACCTTGACACAAGCAAAAGAAGCAGCATAACATAGCCTTCCCCTTTTCTAGAGTCCCATCTTCCCAGCTTTTCAGTGATGGCTGCACTAGGTACTATGCTACACACCTGAAATTGGCTCACAACCACCCTAGGGGTCTCAACCACTGTTTGAGAAACAATGCCATAAACTGATAAAACGATGAATATAGTTTGCCACTGAAACATCATTTGGCGCCTCAGTGCTTAGGATATGGCATAACCTGCATCAATGTGCCTTTAATGTTTTCTTATACTTAGCAAATGGAGCAAGACTGTTCTGCTCGAATTCCATTCAATTATATTATCTTTGTAAGTAGTTCCTACTAAATATTCAGCATCTACGTTGGACCTGGTGTTTACTGCGGGGCAGGTTGATGATGATCTGGAGGTGGAGGAGATCAAGATCACTCCTTTGTCATGGACAGATCACTTTCTGGTGGGATTTAGGCTCATTGCAGCTTCTCACCTCTGCAATGGCGGGGGATCGCATGTTATGATCCGCCCTCGGAGGCTGATGGATCCAAATGGATTCCTGAGGGCTCTGGGGGATTTTCCTGTTGCCAGAGTTGGAGACTCACCCGGTGCCCTGGTCGACCTCTGGAATACGGAGATGGCCAGGGCCCTGAATGAGATCGTTCCTGAGCGTCCCCTGCCCAGTCGCAGAATCAGAGCGGCCCCTTGGTTCTCTGAGGAGCTGCGAATGATGAAGCGGCAGGGCAGACGACTAGAGCGTCGGTGGCGAAAGACTCGTGCCGAATCTGACCATGCACGGGTTAGGGCCCAGTTAAAAACTTACTCTAGAGCAGCGGTGGCGGCTAAGAGGGCTCACTTCTCTGCCACCATTGCATCTGCAGAGAACCGTCCGGCTGTGCTCTTCCGTGTGGTCCGTAGTCTTTTACATCTCACCCCCCCTGCTGGTGGGGAAGAGCACATGGAGGCTCGCTGTGACGAGTTCGCAAAACATTTTGCAGAGAAGGTCGATCAGATTCGGCATGACTTGGACGGCGCTGTGGGCATATCTAGTGATGTCCCTGGGGAACCTGTCTATCCTACAATTTGGGATTCTTTTCAGCTTGTAGAGCCTGAGGATGTGGACAGGATTCTCTGGAGTGTGAGACCTGCTGCTTGCCCGCTCGACCCTTGCCCAGCATGGCTAATTAGAGCTGCCCAGGAAGGGCTGGCCGAGTGGACGGGGAGGGTGGTGAATTCATCTCTAAGGGAGGGGGTGCTCCCGCCTGCTTTGAAGCAGGCGGTGGTTCGCCCACTCCTGAAGAAGCCCTCCCTGGATCCCACAAATTTAAACAACTTTCGGCCAGTCTCAAATATCCCATTTCTGGGCAAGGTGATTGAGCGGGTGGTGGCGTCCCAGCTTCAGAGGGTACTGGAGGAAACGGATTATCTGGATCCATTCCAATCTGGCTTCAGGCTGGGGTTCGGGACGGAGACTGCCTTGGTCGCCTTGGTGGATGACCTTCGCCAGGGGATGGACAGGGGAAGTGCGACCCTGTTAGTCCTGCTGGACCTCTCGGCGGCGTTCGACACCATCGACCATGGTGTCCTTCTGGGTCAGCTGGCCGGGTTGGGGCTTGGAAGCACTGTTTTGAAGTGGTTCCGCTCCTTCCTGGCTGACAGATCCCAGAAGGTGGTGCTGGGGGACGCTTGTTCGGCACCCCGACCTCTTAGGTTTGGGGTGCCCCAAGGTTCCATCTTATCCCCCATGCTGTTTAACATCTACATGAAACCGCTGGGAGAGGTCATCTGGGGGTTTGGAGTGAGGTGCCATCAATATGCTGATGACACCCAGCTCTATCTCTCCTTTCCCCCTGATTCTGAGGAGGAGGTTGAGGTCCTGAATCGCTGTCTGGAGGCGGTTGGGGGCTGGATGTGGGCGAACAAGCTGAAATTAAATCCGGATAAGACAGAGGTGCTTTTGGTTCAGAAATCCACAGCTCGGGTACTGGACTATCGTCCTGCTCTGAATGGGGTTTCACTTCCTCTGAAGGAGCAGGTTCGCAGCTTGGGGGTTCTCCTGGATCCACAGCTGCACCTGGAGTCCCAGGTGGCAGCTGTGGCCAGGGGAGCCTTTGCTCAGCTTCGGCTGATTCGCCAGCTGCGGCCGTACCTGAGCTGTGCGGACCTGGCCACGGTGACCCACCCCCTAGTGACATCTAGATTAGATTATTGCAATGCGCTCTACGTGGGGCTGCCTTTGAAGATGGTCCGGAAATTACAACTAGTACAGAACGCGGCGGCTCGGGTGGTTGCTGGGGCACGTCGGTTTGACTCTGTCGAGCCGTTGCTTCGGCGACTACACTGGCTGCTGGTTCTGTTCTGGGCCCAATTCAAGGTGCTGGTGTTGACCTTTAAAGCCCTTTACGGCTCGGGTCCAGGGTATTTGAGGGACCGCCTCCTTCCATATAATCCAACCCGTACTCTTAGATCATCTGGGGGGGCCTTTTTGACTGTGCCGCCACCAGGAGAAGTGAGAGGGGCGGCGGCCAGGAAGAGGGCCTTCTCGGTGGTGGCCCCCCAACTCTGGAACACCCTCCCCTTAGAATTGAGAACTGCT
The DNA here is from genome assembly GCA_029204185.1 of Lerista edwardsae. Taxonomy (NCBI): domain Eukaryota; kingdom Metazoa; phylum Chordata; class Lepidosauria; order Squamata; family Scincidae; genus Lerista; species Lerista edwardsae. The sequence goes on along the minus strand of JAJKFI010000016.1, from coordinate 4,766,487 downwards.
CCCTCTTTGTTTACATTTCGGCGGGGGCTGAAAACCTTTTTATTCCAAAAAGCTTTTAATTGTTGACAGGCTGGCTGGCTGGCTGGCTTGTTACATTTTTATAGTTTATGATCCTCTGGGCTTGTTGTTTTTAACTGTATTGTTTTGTTTTTAATTCTGTTTTAGTGTATGGTTTGAATATTGTTTTTAAATGGTTTTTAATTTTTATATTGTAATGCCGCCTTGTGTGCCTCCGGGCTAAAAGGCGGGGTAAAAATCTAATAAATAAATAAATAAATAAATAAATCTAAGTTTGTGCTTACAGAACCAAAGGCCTTTAATTGACCAAAAAAATGTTGTTTGCTCCACAGAAGAGCTGTACTTAATCCCATTTCTTTCCCAAAGTGCTATCCTGTATGTACCACAAAACAGGTCTGCAACATCTTTGGGCAACTCACAATATTACGGAGCATGGTGTTGTGTATACTCCATCTTTTATACTCATTTGGCAGCACAGTAGGATCAGGCCCTTCAGTATACTTTCAGGGCTCGAGTATTCAACAGGATTAAGATGCTGATGATTAAACAGTCCAATCCTTTGCATGCGTATTTGGAAGTAAGTCCTATTAAGCTCAGCAGGATTTTCTTCTGAGAAAACTTGCATGGGATTAGGCTGTAACAGAAAATGCTGGAGTGAAGGGGAAACAAGCTGAACAAAACTTCACATAACCAGGCTCAGAAGAAGTCAAATCTACTTAGGCCGAAAGGAGACTTTCACATAACATGGGATTCTCATCTGTCTGCAAATTGTCTATTCAAAGAATCTGCCTCCTTTAGAAAATACTATACATTTTTCTCTCTTATATTTTCTTCATGGTATTGGGTCTACCAGGTGAAGGGCTCAATCCTGAGCCAGTTATTACCGGCAGTACTTGTGTACCACTGGCAAAAAGCGTTGTGAACATGCTGTAAAGCACATCCACTATGCCTTACTGCTCACACTGGGTCCACACTCAATGAATGCCTGACTCCAACACAAGTGGGCAGCCAGACAGCACTCCAGGAATGCCAGCAAGTCCGTTTGGGGTGGGTGGGGGGAGGCAGGGAGGGGGAAGGAATTGGGTGGAGGGAGAGAAGGAGCAGGCTAGTGAGGGGTTGGACCCAGTGATAGCATCCACTGCCAGATCGTATCACCTCACCTTGCCCAGGCAGCCTGGCTGCCACAGGATACAGTGGAAGCCATTTTGGTACGGTTGCTCCTCTAGGAGCAGAGCAGTTCAAAATTGGGCTGCCCATTTCTTCTCAATTCCTGGAATTTCCAATATCGATGTTCCATTTTCCCCTTAACCTCTGCATGTGGTAGGCAAAGCTTTCTTTTCCCTCTACCCATCTTTCCCCTTTTTATGTATGTGTTTTATTTTAGGCTGTAAATCTGTAGGAAAGGGCTCGTTTTATTTCTGTGGAGCACCTAGCACACTGGCAGTGCTTTGTGATGATGGCAGTGAAGGAATAAACTTCCATGCGTGATGTAGAATCACTTTCAATAGAAGGTTGGACATGCAGCTGCTGGGAATTTTTGCATGTACAAGATGTTCAACAGAGCAGGGAGTTGTCCTTGACGACCCACTTGATCCCACAGTTGTAACTCTTGGTCCTATTCTATGATGTTGTAGGTGCATCCATCGAGATACATGAATGGATACATAACAGGGAAGAATCTACCAGGCATGCACACATGCATAAATAGATGTAATTCTGATCTAAGTTCAACAGTAAGTTATGCTCACCTAAACCTGGTCTAAATTTGGTCCCATTTAGGGAGATCCTCAGCAGATATAAATAGGTATTATCACTGCTGAAATAATGAAGCTGCTGAGCTTTACATCCGCAACACATAAATGCTTCTGACTCTGTTTCATTTAGAGTTGTGGGGGAGGCATTCATTCTCCTTCAGCAAATTTAAATGGCTCTTGGTTACCATGGTTACTTTGAAGACATTCAAAACCTTCCTGCATGATGCAACCAGCTGAAATGACTAGGCACAAAAATTGATGTCCCTGTGAAAGAGGCTGCTTGTCCAGCACTTAAAAGCAAACGGCCTGGATGCAGTGACATGGTGGTGGCAATATTTAGCTCAATGGCTCCAGCGCAAAGGCCTACAGAGCAGTTAAAATTAGCATTTCCCATTGCAGTCTACTTGGTGACATGGAGCACAAGAGCTTTTGTTTCAACAAAGCCCAGTGTGCGAAGTTCACTCCAGTGAGGCTTTAAGACAATAGCGAAATACCATTCAACAATGAGCCATTATCTGGCCCATTCATCTGGCATAGCAGACAGAAAAAGGGGGAGGGGAGAGAAGCATTATGTGTACCGCAAATTCTGTCACCAATTGCATGAGAGGTTGGTTATGGAAACTCTTTCTGTGCCTGCTGCCATGCCATGCACAGTAGGTCCTAAAGAGAAAGAGCAGGGAGTTCCTTCTTCCCCTGCTCCTACTTCCATGTTTGCACTGGTTTAGACAAAAAGCAATCTGAGACACAAAAAGCAGCACATTCATACAAATAACCTATACATGGTGGGTTTTTTCTCTCTGCAGCATGCCTATTCATGAACACACAATGCTGAATATTTTTAGTCTGACAAAGCCTTGCTATTTTAATAATGATCTAAAGAAAGCATCGGAGTAATATTTTTTCTCGCACATTTCAATTTGTCTCTCTCAAGGCCTGATGCTGAATGGCTTCCGACTCTTACCCCATATCACCTATGTTGCCAAGGCAAGGCACGGCTTGCTAAATATAGTAAGATCTACCGGATGCATTCAGACATCCGATTTTCATTACACTGAGGGACTGGTGACCCTATTTGAGACTTAAAACATGGAATAAATGCTACCAGCTGGAAATGAGCAATAGCAAGCTTGCTTTTGTCATTTGTCAGTAAAAGAGACGTGAGGATTTTGGGCTTGTCCTACCAGCACAGACAAGAACATACTGAAAATTCCCATGGGCCACTGCAGTTTTAGGACACGGTCTGGATTCTTCCAAATGCTATGAGGCAGGACCATCTGCCCAGCTGCCTGCACGTTCCACCGAGAGCCAGATCCTTCCCATTTTGGATTTGCTGTGCCACAAGCAGAGAGCAAGTGAAGGGTACAGAGATGCACGTGGCTACTGCAAAGAGAAAGCTCATCATAAAAACCTCTGACGTTTCAAGTGCTCTGGATTTTTTTTTATCTTCCTGTTTGCCAAGAAAGTAGATGCTACTAAACCACCCCAATGTCCATTGGTCCCTTCTGTGCCCTAGATCAGCCATTATCAGTGTATGCCCAAGTGAGACATGATCAGTTGTCAGAACGATAACTGCTTCCTGACCACACCAGTTTCTTTCTGGAACCAAGCAACCTGCATCAACTCCCAAACAGTGCAATTCAAGGGACTGAGTGCACCACTCCTTTGTACAGCTGCCGGGATCAGAAATCAATGAGACACCCCTCCAGTTTGGACGCACGCCTTCTAAAATCTCTTTGCATGAGTGCAGCCTGCGCCATCTTGAGCCCTCGCAGAATGGCCAGAGTGGGGCCATGGGAGTTGCAGCGACCGGGCAGTGGCCGCTCACTCTGTCTTGCCAATGCCATTGGCTGAGAAGATGCTGCTGGCCCTGCTGCGAACAACCATCAGCTGCTAAAAGGGCCCAGCAAAGGGGCCAGCCCTTAAAAAGGCCAAAGAAAGGAGGTGGAGGGAAGGAGAGAGGCAGTAGGAGAGAAGAGGGAGACCGAGGAAGAAGGGAAGGGAAGATGAGAGAGGTGGGGGGGGGGGAGAGCAACTAAATTGAGGAAAGATGAAGAAGGGTGATGGGAGGAGGAAGGGCAGAGGACAGAAGTGCAGAGAAAGGTCTGGTCTGCATTGTTGTGGGAACACATGGGAACCACCATGTGAGCTTGGCCCTGCATTCTTACAATGGGCCCTTTCAGAGCTGACTGAAGACCCTCAGCCTAAGGCAGAAGAATGACCAACATGGCATGAGGCTACTTTGGTCCAAAGAGACTGTTTTCTGGAAAAAGTGTTGGAATCTGAAAACTTAAAGATGCTTTTCTGCAGGTAAATTTCCTCCTCCCCCCCCCTGCCCCATTTCCACCACTCAACAATAAACACGTAAATACTAAAGCGTGGCTGCCCATGACTCTTGCGCCATATGCTCTGATGTTCTCTCCATCCCCTTAAACATTGAGCTCCCCCCTGATGTGAGGAAGACATTGATGGTGACAAGGAGCCAGAAGGCAGGACATGGCCATTTTTCTTCCCATTTGCGTTTATCCCTGGATCCGTCTTCTCTGCTCAAAAGCAAGGGAGAAATTATCATCCTTTGCTTTTTCTTAGCAACATTTGAGGAGCCTTGAATTTTTCACTTCACGAAGTGGGCCTGCTTGGGAAAGTCTGAGATACTGTATATACACTGACACCAAGGGCGTAGACTGCAATTTCACATATAAATGTCATTCTGGAACCGTCAGGCTCCTGGAAACCTCTGGCATGTGCTTATATGGACATACATCTAAACGTTATCCATATATAGGTTTTACTCTTTATAGTTTAATCCTTGCATTGATTCCCACCCCACTGCTGTTCTTGACTACCCAGTTCTGCTCAGGATCCCATCTTTCAGAGAAACGAAAGCAACAGGCTCTCCCTGCTAATGCCCTAAAGCTTTGGCATTAGCTCAGTGCTGCTGCACAGACCTGTGGCTTCCTAATTATTGTCAGGAGGAAACGCTAAAGCTTGTCTTCTCCCACAAGTATTATTAAATGTGTAGTGCTGTGGCACTATTATTTAAATTGGTGTTTCTTGGTGCTAAAATAGCTGGATCTGGATGCAGGAGTAATATACTAGGGACACTTATTTTTCCCTGGTTTTTATTGTGTTATTTATGTCTTAACAATATAGTTGGACTGTGAATCACATCCAACAAATTGAATGAAGGATGATACAAACCTGGAGTTTGGCTGGCACAAGGCCACTGTAAAGTGCATTTGGACCGCTCTCAGAGTCTGTGTGCTAGCCACTCTGACTAAGAGTAGTCCAAACATACTTTACAGTGGCCCTTGTACAGGCCAAACTTTGCTGGCTTAACTATGCTGGCCTAACTCCAGGTTACAATTGCACGCACGTGCACACACACATGCACACACACACACACACACACACTTACTTGTGAAAAGGTTTTTCTTCGGAGGACCAGAGAAGAGGAACAGAGCAACAAAGAAAGAGCCCAAGTATTAAGCCACATATCTAATGGAGCAGGCAAAAGAGCAGATCAATATGCTTCCAGATGCACAGCCCAAGATAAGAGTTCAGTCTTTCACAAAGTACAAAATAGCACTGCAAATGGCAAAAGGTGAGTCTGTCTTCCTGTTCCAATTCCAGGAAAAGTGTAATTGCTAACTGTAAAGATTGCTGTTTACTCTGGTAAGCCTGTTGCCCACTGTTCAGCTCCCTCATCTTCCCAAGCCCCCAGATTTATCACTGTCACATAAGCTGTTCTCCAAAGGTGGTTTCCAAAGGTAGATTACATAGTAACATGGACAGTTACATAGACAGTCCTTCATACAGTGACATGACTGAAGGCAGCAGAACAAAGTCCAAATGCATCCTCTTAACTCAGGAGTCTTCCATAGGTGCACATAAAGTTTCTCCGAGGGAAGGGAGGATCCCTGAACACCCCCTTTGGATGATTCACACAATACTCTATTTTGTACAGATCAGGAATGCAAACACCCTGTCTATCCAGCATCTGTTCTTCTTTCAACAAACTGAAGATAGCTGGTTAGCCTATAGAACAAGCAGCAGAAAACCCTTTGTTACCGGTCCATTCCTTCCATACAGAAAAGGGGAGGAATGTAAACCACATCCATTTTCTGTGCCCTCCAGGTCACTGTGACATGGAGACATTGCACAATTCTTTGCATTGTAAGCATCCGCTGTCTAAAACATTACTGAGAAAAAGCCCCTTCATTATGAGCCATACAAAAATAATCTATTACAATGTGTACACGAAACCATTTCTTCAGCCTTGATGGCTAAAAGTAACCCTCTTGATTTGTGCCGGTAATGCGACATTACAAATGCATCAGGAAGGACACTGAGAATGAACACATGGAACATATGCTGGTGTCTTGCTGTTTATGTTTCAGTGCGTTCAAGGAAGCAGTTATTTCCAGAAATTCTAAATGCACGTCTGCCATTTCGGAGACAAGAACGTCAATACTGTTATTTAGATTACAATGCAGATGCCACAAATTCATTCTCCAGTATGCAAGCTTAAAAATCAGCACAGAAGTCGTTCTCTTACCAGATTCACAAAGAAAGCCTTTACTACGCTTTTTAAATTTGTTGTGCTTGGTCTAGGCACAACAAAGACAATGCAAAAACTATGTAGGAACTATCTTGAAAAGGGAGCACAATATTTATCACATATACGAAGTGCTTTTGACACAGAGAGATTCCCACGGTTGTGGCTTTGTTGCACCTTCAAGCCACTGTTACAAAAAAAAAATTATTTTGAAAGATTTGCAAAGTGGAGTTTAGGTAAACAGTGAGCTGACATAGACATTGCCAGGTTTCCTATTAACCATTTTGCTCAGAGTCAGTTTGGAGAACTGCTGTAAGTATTTCGGACCTTCCGGATCAGCGCCAGGTAAGTTCACTCCATTGAGGGCGAATACTCAATAGAGAATCATGTGAGAGAGGCCGGCACGGGGAAAACGGAACGAGGACAGATCAGGGCGGGGGGAAGGGAGGCAGGAAGACGGTGGACCTGTGGGCGGACTGGCCCAGGGAGGGGGGGGCAGGACAGGCTGACATAGGCCGGATCCAAGCCCCCGTCCCTGGCCAATCAGCCTTCCCCATCCCCCTTGGAACTGCACTAGCAATTTTGTACTCGAGGAGCCCTATTGGGATGGCTGAATTGTGGCATGGGGTAAAGGGGGTTAATTAATTCACCTTGCCCTGGGTTGCACTGCAGTCAGCCCCAACTCGGCACTGGGGGGGCAGGCCGGCTGGGTTAAGATCAGGCTGAAAAGAGCACTGCTAATGTGGAATAGTTTTTCTCCTGAGCACGTTCCTTAAAATGCACTAGATGCTCCCTTACGGAAGGTGGAAATACAGATAGAGGAAAGATAGATTATACTTAACAAAACAAAGAGAAGCAAACAATATTAGCTGGTCTCCAGAGAAGGTGCCAACTGTGGATTGATTTAAACAGGACATATCTGGAGGATTAGAGCTGAAAATATCAAGGTTTGCCAGTCATTTGTGCGCTAAAGAGGCTGTTTTTGCAGCTCAAGCCAGCCGAATCTTAGTAATACTTTTACCCTCCATGATTCCTTCACAAGAGGTTTATGATTATGGCCTCAGGGTATAAATGGAAAGGCCACACCAGCTACAGAAAAAATGAAACCCATACAAGATGCTGGAAATTTAATGACCAAATCAGCCTTCCAGCACAAGGCTTCAGATGAGTTTATCCCAATGAGTCTAAACAGTTGTGCTGACAAAAAAACATACGTGGGTCATTCCGGCTTGTAGAGGTCCTGTAGCAGTCAGACTGGCCGATACTCAATCATATGGGATTTACCTCCAAAGGGAGAAGGGAGTAAGAATACATCATGCCATATTCACCGAAGGGGTCACTTGAATGACATAGCAGAATATCACTGCGCTGTTTTTCTTGTACCTACTGGCGCAATTTTCAAAATTATGCACATTTTCCACCTCTGTGTTACCTAAGAAGAGATAAGCTGCATCAGGGCAAACACGCATGCAGTCCCAAATCCACTTTCCAACAGGCACCAGAGTGTTAGATTCCAAAAGTGTTGGGTTAAATCCACAGAGTGTTTGCACAGGCACCCCGCAAGACTGCTGAAAAGTCATAGGAACGTAAGAAAAGCCTTGCTGGATCAGGCCAAGGGCTCATCTAGTCCAGCTTCCTGTTCTCACAGTGGCCCACCAGATGCTTGAGGGTCCTCTGCCTCATACAAAAAGGGCTGTGCACCTGGAGAGGTGCTTTTGGAATAGCAATACACTGGCTCCCCAAGTCACAGGCGTCCAAGTTAGAGACAGCTGCGCTGGTGCTTTTTGCACATTGCATTCTTTAGCGGTGCTTTTGCACAGGGGCAATAGGAACCTGAGGAACTGGGTCACATGTAGAGGACTGACAGGGCCCAATCCCATCCAAATTTCCAGCACCGATGCAGCCATGCCAAAGGGGTGTGCATTGGATCCTGTGGTTAGAAGGCAGTCATGGAGGCCTCCTCAATGTAAGGGAACATTTGTTCCCTTATCTCCGGCCTGCATTGCAGCTGCATCAGCACGGCAAAGTTGGCTAGCATTGGGCCTGCACTCAAATATTAAGTGGGCTTTATGCTGTACATAGCCAAACGGTAGCATGCACAGTTGCCATAGTTGCACAGCGCGCATGCTGGCAGCCATTCCGGACCGGCCACTGCAAAAGGCGGTGGTGTCAGCCAGCTACATGCGGGACCACAGGTAAGCTGGCACGGACAAAACAGCAATGCAGACACTAGGATTCTCATTATTGTATAGTGACATAGCAGTCACTGGCTCTAACTGGTACCTAGACCAACTGGTAACCACTGGCCTTTATTATGTGTTTAGTACAGAACTGCCCAAGCCAGGAGTATCTCCTGTTTCAAATATAAGGCGTGTGGGCTGGATGCAGCCTGCGGAAACCCTTCATCTGGCCCACATGATAACTGGGCTCTCCCTGCATGGTCCTTTCAAGCAAGAGCTGCTTCTGCTGAGGCTCTGGGAAGGAGAGATGGAAGGAGGCATCAGGAGACAAGGAACGCTATGGGGGAAGGGACAGACCAAAAGGGGTGAGAGAGGGAAATACTGTTGAAGTTTTGGAAGAGCCCAATTAATATGCAAGCCACCCTTTTCAGCAGTGCTGCTGCCACCAAAGCATCATTTTGCGGAGCACTTCTCAGCTGCTGAGCTGCAAAGTGAAGCAGTGGCAGAAATAGCACTGCTGAATGGGTGTCCCATGTGATCATTGGGCTCTCCCATCCCTTGAAAATATGATCATGATTTGCACATTTTCTCTTCTGTCATTTGCAACCTATGAGCTTCTATGGGAGAACAAAGCTTATTTGGGGCCATCACCTGCTTAATGATATCACTTCTTGCTTAATGATGTAACTTCCAGCCCTCAGCAGGTGCCATTTATTTTATTTATTTATTTGAAGAATTTATACCCCGCCTTTCCTATGCCGAAGCAAATGCCCAAGGCGGCTTACAGAGAACAACAAAATACTATGTAACCACAATAAGTAAAACACATTAAAACAACAACAACAACATTAAACATTTAACGGGAACACAGAGAATGTACAAGAATGAAGCTAGACCTAATTCTCCTTATCAGGCCCTTTGGAGGGTGGGAAAACAATTGACCAAGGGAGTGAACAAACTATGACAATATTCCAGAGGGACAGAGGGCAGCCAGCCAACCATCATCCAAAGGCCAGACAAAATGAATGCCGTTATATTAGTTTAATGCCCCTTGCCTGAGCCTTGAAGATTTTGGTAAGGTTACAGTGCATCCTATTTGCTAAGCATTCCTGTTTCAAGGTTGGTAGTAATATGAGAATCAAGGGTGAGTTTACAGTTTGAATTCTATCACTATATTTACTTGCAGCCCAATCCTATGCATGTCGACTCAGAAGTAAGATCCATTGTGTTGAATGGGAGCTACTCTCAGGTAAGTAGACAAAGACAAAAAGCCTAAGATAGTGCTTCCCAAAGTGGTGGGTCATGACCCTTGGGAAGCACTGGAGAAGGGGAAGGAGAAAGGGAAGGCAGCAACGTGATCCCCAGGATCATGCTGCCGCCCTGGGCAAAGGGGCCTGCCCCAGACCCACCCCCACCCCCCACAGCGCTGATCTCCAAAAGGGGTGTGTGGAGCCCCGGGGAGCCCCCCATGCAGGGCTCCCCAAGCCTCAGAATGCGTTTAAAACATGGTCATGACCCACTTCCAGTTTCATGATCACAAACCAGAAACGATCACAATCATTCTAAGGCTTGGGGAGTCCTGGATGGGTCTCCAGCACTCCCCACACACTCCAGATGCCAACGCTGCGAGGGGTAGGTCTGGCACAAGCCCCTTTGCCCAGGGCAGCAGTGCGATCCTGGGGATCGCGTTGCTGCTTTTGCCTTATCCCCACGAAGTCTTAAGTGGCTCTAAACACTGGCCTAAGACGAAAAGGTGGACATAACAAAACATAACACGACTTCACAAAATCTTCCCAAATAAAACTCCACCTCAGATGAAATGCTGGAAATCCATCTGAACACATTCCTCTAAAACAGTCTTCCACTAAAAATAGTTCAGAGTTCTCTAAAAAAAAAAAAAAAAAACTCAAATCCCTCTGGGTTAAAGGATATACTACAGACACATACCTATAAACATGCATGCATATATCCTGCTGGGTACCTTTGCGGCAGTGGGCGGCATGGCTAGCTATAAACATGACCCGACATACTTTATAAAGGGCCATCCATTATAAACTGCGGGGGAGGGGGGAGTCGGATCTCTTCTGAATGTCTCATTTTCCTCCTTTCTTTCCAAAATGGCTGGAATAATCTCTCTACCAGCACCTTCATCTTGGCTGCCGATGACAACCGGAAGGATTCTTTGGGGCCCTGACAGTTCTGACAGACCTCACAGTTCCAGCTCATTAAAAAGAGTGCCGAGTGAGACACTTGCACCTTAGAACCGCCTCCCAGTTCCTCCATTTCCCACACTCCACATTTCTTAACCTTGCCTGGCAGCTCACCCTGTTCTCCTGGGATTCGGTGCTTGTCAGTAACCGAGACTCCCTGACACCATCCACTGTACTGCCACGCAGTATAAAAATACGAAGTGAAAAACCCTCCCATCTTTCCCATATACGAGCTCACCGGATGAGAGAAAAATCATGAATGCCAATCCATGTGCCAAAATTTCTGTCCAAAGTGCACCAACCTCATCATCAGGACATCCGTTGTCTGCCTTGTACATTAGATGAGACCCATAAAGAATTCATTTGAAATTCAGAATATGCTACCTTATGTATCCACTTAAAAATGTCCTGAACATTCCAGAGTGTATTTGAATGACTTGATAGACCTTTTCCATGTATCCCACCTGCACACTAGCTCCCCCATTCATCTCCCATGCTCCACTGGGAGACCATGCAATGGGTTCTTAGCCTACTGTATGATTAATTGTGGACCTGTTCCACAGATAATCAATGATTCCATGATTCCATTCAAAAGCTGACATTTGTCCTGTGATCCCGTGCACATGTAATTGACAATAATTCCGACAGATTCCAATGGACTCTACTAAGAAGCTATGGCTGAATTTCTAAAGAGGATTTAAAAAACCTACATACTGGTGGAAACTTGTAATTGCAACATAGGACTGGGCTTGATGAATCCTGTGACAGATGTTTTCTTTCACAAAGCATTCAGTTACAGAAGGAAGGAGTGAAAAATCAGCCCCATGGGCTTTTCTTGCTTAATTTCCATCACAAGATTACCAAAACCGAAGGGAGTTGGACCAACAATTGGACCCCCCCCCAATTGTTGCTAATATTAATGATAATTAGGTATCTGAATGTAGGTTGCACATACATAATAACACCCAAACTTAACTTTTTTTTTCTTTTTACAATTCCACTGCAGCTGATAAAGTTCTCAAAGCTTTTATAATGATCAGTGGAAAAGGCACTTAACCACAGCTTCCAAATGAATTGTTTCATTTGGACTTGCTGGTGAAGAAAGCCTATAATTGCTTACTATAATCCTGCCTCTGGAAGTCCTACATGAAGTATGAAAATGCCAGTCATCCACAGTCAGTGGTGGCTGTTCCTTCCCATCCCCTGTGCAATAGTTGGGAAAGTGATTAGGATTCGGGATTTGGTGTACACCTGGAGGCAAGCAAGGGTCACTGGGGAAAGGACCAGTTTCAAGATGCTGTCTGGTTCTGGGATGCAGGCTGGGGCCTCAAGGGCTTGGGTTGGGAAGTCTGTCTCAGAGACGGTCTGGCTTAGGATAGGCTGAAGCGCTTGGCTGCCTTGACTTCCCTTTTCAGGGGATTGGCATTGAGAAGCTGGGGTTGCAATTGGCAAGCCCAAGCTCAAGCCAGGGTACTAATGCCCAAGGGGCAAACAATGGGATTCATGTCTCCTCCAGGTTAGATACCTGCATTTTGGGAGTGGAACCCTTTAGCTAGGACCTGCTGTTTAACCATCAAAAAAGTGGGCCGTTCTTCCAAAGACGCTGGTCTCACATACCGTGTGCACGTGTGTCTGGGAGGGGAAGTTAACCAGGGCAAAATCTTCTTCGAGCCCAATCCTATCCCCAGAGGAACAGTGGGTGCTAACCGCCCACCACTATATCCTGGTCTGGATACAAGGGGTCTCAAGGTCTCCTTGAGGGAAGGGGACAGTCATCCTCATAGCCCAGGTCAACCCCCAGCCTGCTCAATGGGCCTCCTTGCAGACTCAACAAGCCCCATGTCAGGCTTCTGAGCCCAGGAGGGGAGTCTAGGAATTGGCAGAGGAAGCCTCCACTAGTCCCAGCCTGCTCCTGGGCCCATCCCTCTCCCCTCTCTCTCTTCTGGGTTCTGCCAGCAGAGAGGCCAGGATTGGGCCGGGAAGGGGACAATCACTGTGGCACTGGCATTCAATGTATGGACATGCCCCATGCAGGCTCTTCAGAGCATCCGGCAAGCTGGCCCAGGATAGGATTGGGCTGTGCATTTTGGGATGCTACTTATCTATTACAGTATATCCCTCTGCAAACGTTGTGTCTTGAAATTACCTTTTTCAAGGACGTCAAAGCAGAAACACACAGCCCACTTAAACCTGAAATAGTGGTTGTCTGCCTTTTTTTCTTTCAGGCAGGCCAGCCACTCTGTGAACATGATACAAAATTTGCAGCCTGAATCACATTACAGGCTTACCTTATAAAAACATCGCTGACTTGCAATTTATCACAGACAAGGCTGCCTACTGACAAGGCTTCAGAGTCAAGTGGATTCTTACCGAGACAGAAACTTGGTTGGCTGGCAGACAGAAACTCCACTTTAGCTAATCCAAAAAGGGAAGGACTTCTTTCTTCTCCAGCTATCTGAACCTTTTTAAGCACCTTGCACCACAACTTTGAGGGTGCAATCCTAACCTCTGGACTTGGGCCAGCACAGTTAGGCCAGCACAGTTTGGCCAGCCCAAGGGCCACCATAAAGCATATTTGGACCACTCTCAGAATCAGGGAGGATGGCACACGCCTGTGTGCTGGCGTCTCTGACTCTAAGAGTGGTCCAAACATCCTTTATGGTGTCCCTTGTGCCAGCCAAACTTTGCTGGCCTAACTGTGCTGGCTTAAATCCAGGTTAAGATTGCGTCCTGAGAATCATAGGTTTAAGGTTTTTCAAAGTACTAAAGTAGTAATCTGTTAGTAGTTTGGACTCCACATCTCTCTCAGACTCTCAAAATATCTATTCCACTTTAGCTTCCCTAGAGGTCTCTCAGGATAGCTCACAAATATATTCATACAAAACAAGTGGCCTCTTAAATTAACCTCTTCAACAACCTCTTAAATTTGTTGCAAGGGGAGGAAGCAAAAAAGGGGGAATCCTCTCCCTTTTTTCTGCCCCCTGTTCCAGCCCTGTCCCCACAGCCACTTCCAATGATCCCAAAGACTCAGTAGGACTTTTGGAACTGCTGGTTTAGGGCAATAAGAGACATGGGGACAATGTCAACAAACGGGACGCTGTAGACTTTATTGCAAGGGAAACCAGAGATATTTTGCTTGATATGTCTATACTTACGAAAATTCCTGCTGCTTCCTTTGAAGGGCTTCTACTTCGTTTTAGATAGTCGCAGTAAATGGATGAATTCATTTGTAATGTGCAAGTAGGAAGACTGGCAAAGTTAAATGTTAGGATTTAGTGGGAAGATGTCATAAGATGAAATATAGTATTATACGTGTAGCTCTGTTCACAAATTGGTGGTGTGACATATGGCAGTCTATAACACTATTTTTTCCAGAATTTCTAGTTATGCAGATAGAACGTTATATGGATGCAGTTCTAAACATCTCGGCTCTATGCTAACGTTCAGCGGAACATGGGGAGACCGGGAGTGGAGACACTGCATGCCACCCCCCTCTCCTCACCTGCCCCATTCAAAATAGCCTCTGCACAAGGCTACAGTGCAGACATTCTACAGAGCAATTTTCAGCAATCCTAACTACTCCCAGTTCCTTTGAGCACACACAGCCCTTCCTAAAAGAATCTCTCCTTCACTTTGAATCACGCTCTACATTACCTAAATATGTTACTCCTCTTCTGTGATTTTCCTTTAACGAACTAGTGTGTGGGGCTTTTCTGCAACCCCCTCCCATGCTTTACCCTCCCCTGCCCTGTTCCAGCTCCCCTGCCGATTTACCTGGATCGGCGGGTCTGTCCTGCACTGTCGCCATGCACAAGGCTGCTGTAGCCTCTCTGCCAGCCTCTCTGCCTCTCCAGCAGCATGTGGCCCTGGACACTGTGGGAGATGGCTTTGCAACTGCTGAAAAGCAGCCTCACTCATTCTGCCAGCAGCCCAATAGGATTAGGCTGCAAAGGGAGTTTACCGGGGTGGGGGGATAATGAAAATTGGCCTTACAGCCATCTCACAGTTACTTCAATTGAGTTACAATTTTGCTCTATGAAGTAGCTCTACCTTCTCTATGTTTTGTTGGAAATCATAAAAAAAATGTCATTGAATTTCAGTTGTTCTTGAACGTTGCTTTTCAACGTGCAAAGAGTTCCCATGCCCTACTACAGAAACTAAGAAGTTACAAAACCTCCCAGGATGTCTACGTGGATATTTCCTACAATACGCATCAAAACTGGGCTTTCATTTCCACAATGGCGTTCCTATAGGGGGGCAAAATGTACTGCAGGCTAAGCTCCTGTGTAACGTGGCCCCACCCAAGGTGCTTCTCCGAGCCACGAATGGCTCTGAAGGTCATGGGGAGGGACCGTGTTACACAGGAGCTCAGCGTTTTGCCCCCCTGTAGGAACGCCACTGCCTTTCCAAGTTCAGCTGCATCCGTTGATTTTATTTGATTTTTTATTAGCTTTCCTTTATGCCTCAGCTCGATATTTTTAAATTAACACAATTCAATATTGTGATTCAATTCAATAACAATTTTGTATTTTGATGAGACAAATGGTTTTTACTCCATTTTACTCCGTGTACTAATTTACTACGCCAGACGACCTCCTCTTTACAATTAATATTATGTTTATTGTGACCCAATCAATAAAGAATAAATGGATGGTTTCCAATAAGAACTCAATGGTACAGTGAGTTACAACCTGACCCAATCAATAAAGAATAAATGGATGGTTTCCAATAAGAACTCAATGGTACAGTGAGCTACAACCTGACTCACAGTACAGTTAATCTGAGGTATGGGAACAAAGTGGAGGCACTAAATGTTAAGTGGACTGTATGTCTGTTAACTGATACAAGAACAGTAAGGCTGCAACCCTGTTTCCAAGTACCTAGGAGTAAGCCCTATCGACTATAATGGAACTTACTTCTGAGTAGACAGGCATAAGATTTGGCTCCAAGGATGTTTATCTCACTAACAGCCCATTCCTAGGCATGTCTACTCAGAAGCAAGTCCCGTTGTAGTCAATGGGGCTTACTCCCAGGTAATCATGCATACCACTGCAGCCTAATGCTGCTTTATAGTGGCAAGCATGAGGTGCTTTGTGACTTGGTTCCATTCTGCTTCTCCTGTCCACCTATGCAACAGCCATGTGACCTAACCAGGGATTCCACCAGGTTGCACTCTAGTTCTCTACGGTGACATTGGTTGTGCGGCTCCCAACAGGAAACCACAAACTTTATTTGCCTGAGCCCCCGCAAAGGGTGCCCCTAGAAGCCTCTACATTGCATACTAACATTCTACAAGACAAAGCTTACCACATACTGCAGAATAATTCAAACCCCACAGTTATTTGCATCTATGGTAACTGACCAAGCCCTGCTAACTGGGCAAGAAACACTTTTTCATGTGGTGTTCCTCTTATATTTAGCAACTGTAGAGAGTACAACTGTCCCTCTTCACCCCTGCGCAGTGTCTTTTCTAGTGGCTGTTGCTGGTGGTGTTCTGCTTTTGTTGAGATTGTGAGGCCTTTTGGAGCCATTTCACTTTATTATTATTATTAACAACCCGTAAACTACTCTGTGAACATTGTGTTGAAAAGCAGTATATAAATATATTGATTGACTGATTGATTGATCTACCCATTTTTTGAAAGCAGCCAAGGTAGTGCTGATGTACACCTGTATTGGAAAACATTGAAGATACCCCCAGGAGTTAGGGAATGGTATCAGCAGTGGCCCCATGTCCAAATAAGCCAGGAAGTACGGGGTTAAACCCAGAACTCCTGCAGCAGGAACACAGCCGCAGGCTGATGAGGGCTCTGGCTATGAAGAGAGATTGGCACAGGTGGAAAAGGGTGTGGCTGATGAGCTAGAGCCTAGCCAGCAACGGACATCGACTGGCCTGCCTCAGTATAAAGTTGGAGGCAGGAGCTGTAGTAAGCGAGCACTGGATAGGTGCCAGATGGATGGATCATTAAAGGACTGGATAAAGGAAGAGTGATTAGCACTGGGTAGGTGTAGGAGCAGGACATTTGGACGGACAGACAAATTGATAGATTGTTGGACTGGATAAAGGGAGGACTGGACAAGGAGGAAGGTAAGGTTGTTGTGGGAGACTATTGGGAATTATTGTGTGGCTGCCACGCCCCTGGAGCCACCGACTGGAGGAGGCAGGAGGGCCAGTGTGGCCGAGCAGGTAAGATGACTGCCTTTGTTTGGTGGTGGGGTTTTGTGGTGCCTGTGTATTGAGGGACGTGGTGGCGCAGCGAGTTAATCCGCTGTTGCTGGGCTTTCGACCGCAAGGTTGGCAGTTCGAGACTGCGTGACGGAGTGAGCTCCCGTTGCTTGTCCCAGCTCCTGCCAACCTAGCAGTTCGAAAGCATCTAAAAAAATGCAAGTAGATAAATAGGGACCACTTCGGTGGGAAGGTAACGGTGTTCCGTGCACTACAGCGTAGAGTCATGCTGGCCACATGATCGGACAAAAACACTGGCTCTACAGGCTTTGAAACGGAGATGAGCACCGCCCCCTACAGTCAGTCACGACTAGACCATTCGGTCGTGGGGAAACCTTTACCTTTAACGTTTAATCATGCATGATTGTTTTTTTTCCCCCAAACAACAAGAGGGCCTCAAAATGTGACTAAACTAAAGCTCGTGGGAGGGGGCTTTAGTATTTTGGCCTCCATATGATCCCATTGCAGCCCCTGTGCACTATTTTTAGATGAGAAAAAAACCTGAAACATTTGTTTTTCATTTCAAGTACTTTTCAAATCTAAAAATAGCATGCAGAGAAACCACAATGAGCTTCAATTGTGACAAAGCAAAGTATTGTACAAAGAGCCCCCTTTGTCTTGTTTCACGGTTCCCCTCTTGTCACTTGGGGGGAGGGGAAACTAACTCCATCACCTGGCCACATTGCATGCTCGGTTCATGTCTCGTACGGTCTGAAATCCATCACAGCTTCTTAGTATGCTCTTGGAGAAGCTTTCAAACACTCAAACTGATAGATGAAAGACAGGTTCTTTTGTTAAAATGATGGAGTCTGGCAAACTCCAGCACGACAGAAGGTCATCTATATAACTTTTAGATACATCTATAAGAACGCAAGGCCTGATCCTTTGCACGGAGCAGGAATGTAAGGTGCTACACAGATGTTACAGTGTCTAAAATATAGTATATACTGATGATACCAGATACATTTTGTGAATGTTGGGGGTGGGTGGGTACCATGTTCAATCACCTAATACGACTGTAAGTATTCACTTGTGCATTTCACAAAGTAGAAATATATACATATTGGACATTCATAGCATTTATCTGAGTTGGAATTATTGGCGGTCGCCAGAGTTTGGACATTCATTGTGACATAATTTATTTATATTGTACTATAGTAATATATAATAATGATTATTTTTATGAGTCAAAGCACCAGGAGGCTGTCACAACAGATTTCCTATCCCAGGGGAAAAAAAAAAGCATTGCCACAATTAGAAAAAAGCCCTGATTTGCAAAAATAATACCAAAGTACATTGCCACGTTAAAGTAGGAGGTTGTTGCTAGCACCGTAAGATCAGAGTCAAAACAAAACAGATGGAGCTCATCACCACGGTCCTACCACACATTCCAATAACGTCCACAGAGATTACAGTTCCCATTTGGAAGCTAGAAGAAAATAAAACTTAATGCCAACAAAGGGTCGCATAGTCAAAGCTATGGTTTTCCCAGTAGCAATGTATGGCGTGAGAGCTGGACCATAAGAAAGGCAGAGCGCCGAAGAATAGATGCTTTCGAATTATGGTGTTGGAGAAGACTCTTGCGACTCCTGCGAGTCCCCTGGACTGCAAGGAGATCCAATCCTCCAGGAAGTCAAGCCTGATTGCTCCCTGGAAGGACAAATCCTGAAGCTGAAGCTCAAGTACTTTGGCCACCTGATGAGAAGAGAGGACTCTTTAGAAAAGACCCTCATGCTGGGAAAGATCGAAGGCAAAAGAAGAAGGGGGCGGCAGAGGATGAGATGGTTAGATAGTGTCACCGAAGCAATGAACATGAAATTGGGTGAACTCAGGAAGCTAGTGGAGGACAGGGAGGCCTGGCGTGCTCTGGTCCAGGGGGTCGCGAAGAGTCGGACATGACTTAGCGACTGAACAACAACAACAATTATGACGTCATACTCAGTAGCATAGCTATGGGGGCGACGGCGTAGTACATATTGCAGCCCACAACGAACCATGTAAGCAGCGCCTCCTGCTCACCATCAGAACCAATCTGGGCAGCAACAGCAAGTTGCCATCACTGCGTTGCCCAGAATGGCTCTGATGGCGGGTGGGCTGCTTACGTGGCATGTTAGGGCTCCTGCAATACTTACTGCGCCACTACCCCCAGTAGCTTTTGTAGGAACATGGAACATGTAGGCAATAGATTGTAAGAATATGTTATATACAGGAGAGTAGCAGATAACTAGCCTTCTACAATAAGAATAATACAAATAACTTTTAGTATAGGAACATTTTTGCTCAGAAATCTTAAACTTCTTACTAATCCGTCTGATGATACATACATACAAATGCCACCAGGCCCACTTAGCCACGCATGCTTCACTGCACGCAAAATGCAAAACGTATGGGGAAAGCATGAAAAAAGGGAAAGTGGGATGGAAAGTGGGTGGAGGAATTCAGTTCAGTTGACTTTGTTCTCTCTCTTCTCTCCACCCCTCCCCCTCCCCAGTCACCCACCATGAAATAAGCTTGTTAATTGCTCTGTAACCAAAGCAGCCTTTTCCCTCAGATTGACTGAGAAGGCAATGCTCCTGTCTAGGGATTCCAGGCCCAATGGTGACAGTTTTAATTCCGGCCAGAGTGGAGAAGTCAATAAATCGTTCTTGCAGAAGTCGTTACTGACCCTGAGCAAGCCCTGAGAGAAGAGAAGCAACCTCCATCTACTGGAAAATAATACATCTCTACAACCCCAAAGCAAACAAATAGAAACAGAAGAAAATAATTCTGTGTCAGATACAGCTTTTCTCCCCACCCCCCAACCCACTGCCATAACTACAGGGAAGTAACTGAGCATAGGGTAAAACAACAGGGAAGGATGCGGGGCTAACCACAATAACAAGAAATCCAACATAGGAAAGCAACTGCCGCACCACCGCAGAAATGCGACACAAAGGTATAGCAGTGAAATTAATTCCTATTGCAGTATCTATTGGGAAATACACAGATTCCAGACTGAATTTCATCTTCAGTTCTGAGTTATATTTCTCTAACCCAACAAACCAAGTGAGACGAACCTCAAAAGGTACTTAAAAAAAAAACAAAAAGCACCAATGTATTGAAGTACATCTGAAGGTTTGTTATGCCTGATGTATCTGAGTAAAATGTAGGTTATTATCGGAGGCAATTATTTCATGTATCCTGAACAGGAACGTTTCTCGTCAAAAGAATGTTGTTAACACCTTTGGGAGGCTTGCCTTACGTGGTTTGGGAAATTGGCACGATGCTTTTTGTTTGGTTACATTTTTCCATCATTTTTTCCCCAGTTTATAATTGGCAAAACCTGAAAACCTGAAGCCATTTCAAAAATCCAGTGGGTTGTGTTAGAAAGTAGGTACGTCTGCAGGACACTAGAGAAGTGGTTCCCAAACTATGGGTCGGGACCCACCAGTGGGTTGCGAGCCAAGTTCAGGTGGGTCACGAAGCATCTGGAGTAGCCACATTGAAAATATGTGAAGATGGAAAGTGGGAGGGCTGTGTGGTTGTTTTGCTTGCGTCAAAATTGTAAATAGGCTTTTTTTTCCCTTTCCGATTCAATTTGCTGTTGAAAAATGGCTGAGAAATAACCCAACTTATTGCTGCATTCTCAGGAAAGCAGCAGGCCGTGGTGTCACAATGATGGCACTTCCGGCCATGACATCACTTTTGGTGGGTCCTGGACAGATGGTCATTCTAAAAAGTGGGTCCTGGTACTGAAATGTTTGAGAACCACTGCCCTAGAGGACAGCGTATTGTCAAGGAGGCAGATGGCTACCAGTTCTGGACCTTTACTTTTGTCATCTTTAATCTGTGGGCATATGTATCTAGTTTCCTTCCTCTCTTTCTCTCACTCTGATTTTCCAACGCACAGTTCCTCTCTCCACAAGCTCTGAACAGCAGCATGGAGTCCACCATACCATGAGGTCTCACATGCGCATATGTACCCAAAGGGAATAGCTCCAGTACTCCCAGCTCCAGTCTAGAACCTGCACAATTAACAGAGGGTATACATGTCTGCAAATTGTAAGAAAGCTACTTGTCTTCTAAACCTTTACTGCCTTTGCTCCTGTTTTATTACTAGCAGCAAACTAGTGGGTGGTGGTGGTGGTAAGGAGCAGTCAGAAAAAGAGTCTTCCGCTATATTACTCTGCTTGATTGAGATCCCATTTTTCCAACAGCTTGCTGGGTAGCAGGTTAACCAATTAACCACTCAACTGAACAGCCTTTTTGAAACAGAAGATTATGCTCACTGCAGAGAACTGATTAGATTCTGCTCAGTGCTTTAATGTTCCTGTGTAAGTACTCGCTGATGCGACTTACCATACTTGACCAGGATCGAGGCACCAAATGTTTTGCAAAAAATGTTCGCAAAAAATGTTTTGTTAGAGGAGGATTTTTTTTAATCAATCGATCAAACAAACCAACAAACAAACATTATTTACATATTGGCAGCAATTGTAACAATAGTTTGGATGGAAATAACAGCATAGGATTGCAACCTAAGTTATCTAGGGGTAAGTACCACAGAACATGCATAGGAGCAGCTGTTAAGAGTCTTTCAGCGCTTTATAAACAAATCAATTTATTCCAGTCTTTAAGGTATTTCAAGACTCTTTGCTCTTTTTGCTGCAACAGGCTTCCACAGCTACTCCTCTGGAAATAACTTGTTAAAAATAAGTTAAATACGTACAGTTAAAAATAAAAAGGTGAAAGCAAGGACATATTAATAAAACTGCATGAATTTTTTTCCTCAGTATGTGACATAGTCAGTCATAGTCGCTTCAGCAGATGCGCCAGATTTTAGACACACGTATGAATATTTTGTGTTGTAGTTCCATACAGCTGAGTACCAGAATATCCATATGTACAACAGAGCCAGCACCTATTCAGAATCCATCACCTGCTAGATTGGATGTGGTGATATTGCTAAACTGATTTAGAGAACAATCCTAACCTGCAGTTAGGCCGGTACAAGAGACACCATGAAGTGCGTTTGGACCACTCTCAGAGTCAGGGAGGATAGCGCTCTTCTGTGTGCTGGCCTCTCTGACTCCAAGAGTGGTTCAAACATACTTTACGGTGGCCCTTGTGCTGGCCAAACTTTGCTGGCCTAATTCCCGGTTAGGATTGTGCTCTTAAGGATGGTGATCATATGTCTTCCCAAGTTGTTTTCCAATGAAGTCATATTTCTGTGTGCTCCAGTTGTATACCGCATTCACTATAACGTATGTAACTCCCTAGCAAATAAAGCATTAGGTAGGAAGGAATAGTTAAGTGTAGGCTGGGGCCGTTGCTTACTGGAAGAGCATCTACTTTGCATGCAGAGGCCCTAGGTTCAGTCTCTAGGTGGGTCAGAGGAAAAAAAATCCCTAGAGAGCCACTGCCAGTGATGGATCAATTGTCTGAGGTCCTCAGTGTAAGGCAGCTTCCTATGATAGCAACACAGCCCCGCCCCGCCCTGGGACTTTGAGACACATACCCATAACATTTTTTACTACACAAGAATGTAGGTTTGAACAAACAAAAAACCCTTCTTTAACAGAACGTATCCCCTAGGAAACACTGGATCAAAAGTTGTTTCTCAACAACAAGCAGTAAAAAGGTACCTTTTACTACGTGTCAAGTGCATTGTTTTAGGTCATCCCACTCATTTTTTAACATTTTGGGCTTCGACCTATGTTTGTGGACATGACGAGTGTTAAAATATGCTATTTTACAGCAAAACCAGAATCAGGATCTGTGGATTCCAAGCCCACTGGGCCAGCTGTGCTCCGGCTGCCTCCTGAGGGTGTTCTAAGGCCTTCAGGAGGCTGGGGAGGGCTCCTCTGAGGTTTAAAGGGCCCCAAGGCTGTGAATTAAATTATCTGCATGTTTCCGTATTACTGGGGATTCCTGGAACGTAACTCCCGCAGAGAGTGAGGGACTACTACATCCTGAAGTGCCTCCTGAAGTGCGTATGTTAAGTGGTACGTTGCCTCAAGGGACCTGGAAAGTTTTGTGAAATGCTTGAAAATGGATCAGCCTTACTCTCCCCCTTTTGGTACTCTGTTACTGAGCTCCTGAGTAAGTGGACAGAGGGGAACAGGAAGGAGTGACTGATAGGCACTTGTGGGTTAAACAGGTGGACCAGCAAGCTGGAATAGGAAGGCTGACCAGTTGGGGCTGGCTGCTGCACAACCCGGGGCAAGGGGAATAGATTCTCCTTCTTCCAGGTAATGCGACAGCAGCCTGGACCCAAGTGCCGGATCCTGGCTCTACTGCCCTCCCCGGGCCGGTCTACCCACAGACCGGACCGCACTCACCTTCCCCCTCCTCATTCTGCCTCATCCCCACCCCGTTTCAGCCTGTCCCCCACCCTCCCCGACTCCCTTGCCAACTGAGCTCAGGTGGCCCTATTTGGGTGGTGCCAGGCCTGGGTATCAGCACGCAGAGGCCAGGGCACAGACGTCCTCTCTCCTACCATTGCTAAAAATGCTTTACAGCACGATCTATCGTGACAGCCTTTTGAGTGCTCTGCCAAGGTCAGCCTTTTGAGTGCTCTGGATTGCGCTCTGTGTGGATTAAGTGTCTCTGGGCTTGCAGACCCTTAAGGCGATTGGTCCCTTGGCAGAAAGGCAAGACAGAGAAACTGGGTCCTAATGTGTATAAGATGCTCCTTTTTGTGAATAAGTTGGGGCCACAACTGAGGTACAAAGCAATCCCGCTTTGTATGGGCAACTGTTAAAAGCACCACACGCATGTGATTAGGTCACATTTCATTAGGATCTGCTAAAAAAAAATGAGCTTTGGGTAGACAAGTGCGAAGCCCAGTCCTATGCATGTTTGCTCAGAAATAAGCCTCATAAGTTCAATGTAACTTATTCCCTAATACAGCAGTTCTCTCTCAGGGAGTTTGAGAACTGAGGTAAGTTGTTGCAGGAGAGGGGCGAAGGCAGTGATGCGATCCCCAGGCACCCCATTTATCCACTTACGTCTGATCACTAAAGCAAATGAAAGTTTGTGCAAAAAGAATACTTGTCTGATTTTATCCTGCAATTATGTTTATGAAGTGGTAAGTTTATCACAGGATAACCGCTGACTCTATTGGTTGTCTCTACTCCAAGCCTCATGTGATAGCCTTATCATCCGATTATTAATAGCTGATTCTGAACGTGTAATGGAAAAACGTAACTAAGCATGCCAGCTATCTTGTGAACAGTTACACTTATTGCCTAGTAAATATGATCACTCAGTAAATAAGATATTTATGATAAGGTTATGATATTTACAGGTCAGCAGTAAATATGATCAGTAAGTAAGAGTAAAAGACCTTAAGGCACTGATTCTGTGGTTCCGTGGCCCACCAGTGGGCCACTGACCCAATCTTTGGTGGGTTGTGAAACTGACAAAGCAGATTAGGCTATGTGTATCAAAAGTGGCACTGTGGATTAAACCACTGTTGCCGAGCTTGCTGACCAGAAGGTTGCAGTTCAAGACCATGCAACAGAGTGAGCTCCTGTCGCTTGTCCTAGCTCCTGCCAACCTAGCAGTTCAAAATCACGTAAAAAATATGAGTAGATAAATAGGTACCATTTCAGTGGGAAGGTAACGGCATTCCATGCACCTCGGCATATAGTCATGCTGGCCACATGACCACGGAAACTGTCCTCGGACAAATGCCGGCTCTTCAGCTTAGAAATGGAAATGAGCACCACACCGCCCCCTACAGTCAGTCACGACTACACCATTTGGTTGTGGTAAAACCTTTACCTTATCCAAAGTTAACCTGCCATGGGAAGAGCACTGCCACCCAATCACCATTATGGATATAGAGACTTGAGTGGCTTTTTAAGGTGTGTCCTGATGCTAAAAGGTTTGGGAACCACTGCTTTAAGGTACAAGGTACTGAAAACCCACAATACACTGAGGAATAGAATTTGTATTAAGAACTTTCCAGTGAAAGATGGTTTGAACTAAGTAAGTATGAGTCCATTAAAATTAGGCAAAAAAAGGGCAACATTAGGCCACAGTAGAGTTAAGTATATGCTTAAATTCTCCTATTGAAATAAATGGAATTCAAATGTCAACCTCGGCTGGACTATGACAATTCTTAGCAAAGAATGCCTTCACACTTAATAAAAAAATTGAAAATTGAATGAAGGGAGGGAAAAAGAAATACTCAAAGCTATCAGAAATGTCACAAAAGGTAGAGGTTGAAGCTGAAATGTCTGGCTTGCGTAATTTATATAATTTCTCTAGCACAGAGTTTTTTCCTCCCCCTCTACTGAACTTCACGTAACTAAAAAACAAACAAATTACAACTGTGTCCAAGACACAGCAGAGGCAAAGAAAACAAGCCCAGCATATAACATGGTTTGTTATTGCTTCACTTCATCATAGACTGGAATGTGGGAAAAAAATCAATAAGAACCCCATATGAACACATCCACCCTAATAAAATATGTGACTTACATATATCAACCACTAACAAGTGTGGCTGGCATGCTTAGAAAGGCAAATTGCCACATAAAATGGAGAAACATCTGAAAAGGGCACCCACAGAAGGGGAACAACAATGATTCCCTCACGGTTCAAAGCAAGAATGATCATCGTAATAGGCCAAGGCTTCAATCCTATACATCCTTTCCTGAGAGTCAGCCCCAGTGAACATAATAGGATGTGCTTCTGACTAGACAGGCATAGGATTTGGGCTGTCAATCTACTATAGCAGTGGTTCTCAAACGTTTTAGCACTGGGACCCACTTTTTAGAATGGCAATTTGTCCAGGACCCACCAGAAGTGATGTCATGGCTGGAAGTCCTATCATTGCGATGGCAGAGCCTGCTGCTTTCCTGAGAATGCAGTAATAAGTTGGGTTATTTGTCACCCATTTCTCAGGCATTTTCCCATAGCAGAACGAATAAGAAGAAGAAAAACGCTTTTTTTCATAACTTTGACACATGCAAAACAATCACACAGCCCTTCCACTTTCCCATATTTTCAATACGGCTGCTCTAGGCACTTCGCAACCCACCTGAAATTAGCTCGCGACTCACTGGTAATGCTATGTCACACATTGCCTTGAAAGGTTAGCTGATGCAAACATACTATCCTGGTCAAACCTTTTCATTCAGTCTCCAACAATTTAGGTTGCAGAAGAAGAACTACCATAGTGAAGAACGGACCATAGTGGCTTATTTCTGAGTAAACTTGCATAGGGCCATGCTGTAAGGGTGCAATCACATACATACTTACCTGGCAGTAAATCCCATTGAGCTTAATGGAATTTTAAGTAGACATGTACAGGATCCTGCCATACACCAAGGCAGCTGTAGTAATCTAAAATCAGTCAATCAATCAATCAATCAATCAATCAATCAATCACTAGTATTTATATACTGCTTTTCAACACAAAGTTCACAAAGCGGTTTACAGGCAAATAATAACATTCAAGTTAAATGGCTCCCTGTCCCAAAAGGGCTCACAATCTAAAAGAATGGAGAACACCACCAGCAACAGTCACAAGAAAGACACTGTGCTGGGGTGAAAAGGGACAATTGCTCTCCCCCTGCTAAATATAAGAGGACACCACTTGAAAAAGTGCCTCTTGCCTAGTTAGCAGGGGTAAAGCAATTTATTAAGGGTCAAATTTTTCGTAAGGCAAATCCAAAGGAATCTCTCCATCCTTGATTAAATGCCCATGTTCTCAAAAGAGATGAGTCTTCAGAATGGACTTGCTTACCTCTGGTCCACTTCTGGTTCTGAAGACCAGCTGTGTGAAGTACTTGAGCAGTTAAAACATGATGGAAGGCATTTTTTGGACAGTAATGATAACGGTTGGACAAGATAGCACCAAAAGTGTCCATGATTTTCCTCTTTCCGAGCAAAACTTGTCAATTTGCTGCTGAGGGTCAGCACACAACAGAGTCATAAGAATGGAAGTTTGACTGCAGAATCCAGAAAGAAAAAACTAGCGACTGGATGCACAAGCTAATACGAAACAAAGCAATTTCTGATCATGTACATGCAACGTGCAACAATTATGCAGAGCTCCATTATATTATTTAGAGATGTTTATGCTTTTGCATCGTCAGCATGATGCAGAATTAATCCGATTGCAGATAATCCTCATGTAACGTGCAACCATGTTTTGGCCTGAATTGAAAAATCTCATCGCCACTTTTATAAATGTGTGTCCTAAACATGTGCAATGACAGAAATAAAGGGCTAAGTATCACACGTCCTTAGAGAGCCTTTACATTAGAGACTGGAAACTGGGACTCTGGTTTGCAAGGACTTCCTGTCTGATGCCTAGCACTGTCCCTAATCCTAAAGGTCCCTCTTCTTCCCCATTTCACTTGTGTCCAAAACAGGGACACTCTGCCTGTGATATAAACAATAACCCAGGTTATCAGTAGGTCAACCTTTTTTGTACCTTAGCTATTCATTCTAAGGCCTGATTAAAAGCTGGTACTGGGCAAGCAAGATGAATTTACACAAGTGGCATCCCCTTCAGCCAGCCTAACTTTTAAAATGGGTCTTCTCATCTGGGTCACAGATTCCTGGCATGTAAATGCTGCATGCCCAAGCAAGTCAACAGGTACAATGGACATGTGGATAATTGCACAGGTACGTTACTTCTAGACACCTGGCATGCAGAGCTTCCTTATTAAGTGATAAGCGATAGGAAATGTATTCATTTATTTAGCGTGAGTGGAATTTTGATGTAAGAACAGACTTTTATCAGGTTACAGAATTCCAGTCCAATCCATGCACTGGCCTGCATGATGTGGGGACATGAGCTAGTTGAGGATCAGGCCGGTCTGGAGAGGTAACTTTTATTTATCTGTAGGTCCCCATTCCCCTATAGGCCCACTCAGATTTCATCAACTTGGAGCAGCTGAAGCAGTGGTAACCTGCAAGATCTGCCAGAATATCGCATGGATAAGATTGGGCTGTTAATTAACACAGGGCCCAGTCCTACTCAGCATTCCAGCACTGATGCAGACTCAATGCAGCCCCAAAATAAGGGAATAAACCAATGTTACCTTGAGGAGGCCTCCATGACTACCCCTACACTACAGGATGCAGCACACACCCTACTGGCATGGCTACATCTGCACTGGAAAGTTGGATAGGATTGGTCCCTTAGGATTGCTATGTGGCTGCTGTCACCAGTTGTGAATTGTCAGCATGCTTATCTTGCATTTCAAGCTCATCACAAGAAGAGACCATTTTCATATCCTACCATCTGACACGCATGGTTTCATTTTTTCTTCCTCTATATCCACATATATACAGTATTCTTGCCTGCTGAAGATTTCATTTCATGCATCTAATGAAGTGAACGGCAGTCCTCAAAAGTTTGTGTCTTTTGCTATCACTTGGAATATACACAAGGGTTATTCTTTGCTTTCTCAAACCATTCTCTTTCCACTTCCCTGAACAGTGGCTCATAGCTACCTTCCGTAATAATTTTTTTCCTTCATGCGCTACAGTTTTGTGCAGTTTGCAGAACACTGCAAAAGTGTCTACACCGTTTTGGTATGCTGAAAGCTGTTTCTTTAATTAATCCTGTTTTCATGTCTTAGGGCAAAAATCCCCGAAAAATAGACAGGTTCTAATACAGGCGTACTGTCTCAAACACATTTCAAAATAAAATTTTGTTCATAAAGTCGTAACAGGAATGCATCCTTTTTCTGGCATGTTGTGTTAGTGGATATCAAAACAAAGCAGTAGACACAAAAACCATCAGTATTTTTGGTTGTTGGTCATTTTGTTTTCTGATCATTTTTACCTTTGAACTTCGAAATACAGACTAGCTAACAACCAATGCCATTTCAGTGCCCCATATCCTTTGAAAGATGCTCTGCCCACTCTTCAACAAAAATTCCATATATGCTCCCATTCTCTGAATATTGCGCTAGTCTAGAATGCAAATAAAGTCTGATATGATATATTACCCATGCACTCCCCCAAAATTAAAGGCCTTTTTATAAGGCTACTGCTAAAAAAGGCAAGAAACTATCCCTTAACAAGTAATGCAGCTTATTCAATCTTTCTATAAATTTTACAATGCAATTTTCCGTTCCTCTCCACCTTTTATGGTTCCCTGGATAGAAAGTGTACTTTCTCCGTTTTACAGGAAATTGTGAGCAGCTTTAACGAGAGTAGTGCAATTGCACAGCTATCATACTACCCTAATCTCTCTTAAAGGGAGGTTCCAGTGCAACATAATGGATATTCTAATCACTGTATTTAATTACCAAAAGAAGGCAGAAGGTACTGGGGGAAAATGTGTTTTAGATGCACTGTATAAATATATTTAGCAATCAGCTAGCAAGATGCATCTCAGCATGCAAATGACGCAGAGCAGAAAAGACAATTACATCCCAGTTTCCTTCAAAGAGGATTTAAATGTGTTATATTTAAACCATTAATTTAAAATGACATATTAGAAAGCTAATTTAAGCACTAACTCTTGATCTGCAAACCACTTACAGCCAAATCCAGAAGTGCTCGGCTCCCGTGGGAGGAGTGGTACCAAAATGGCGACCATGGCATCTTGCGGGGTGTGAATCGAGCAGCCCCATGTTAGGCTGCGGAGGCCACCACTGGAAGCCACCGCAAGGTCCCACCCCCTCACGGTCAGCCCCACCTCCCCTACCCAGTTCCTCCTCTGCCCTCCACCCCATATGGGATTACCAACAGCCAGCACTAGTGGAGCACCAGGCATCCCCCATCCGCCCACTTTGGGAACTGGCACTAACTGAGCACCAGCCCAGCATGGGTGGAACATGGTTGCGGACGTGCTTTACAGCACGTTTGCAACATTTTCACCGGTGGTACACACATATCACCGGCGATAGGGTCTTCTGGATCTTCTTAATCTTTTGTCACTAACAAAATCACAGTGAGATTAGAGTGAGTTGCTTGCATTCAAATAGCTTGGAACTGGATACTTAGATGAAGACTACCATCCTATGCGCACACGTAGGGCACAATCCTAACCTGGAGTTAGGCTGGCACAGTTAGGCCACCAAAGTTTGGCTGGCACAAGGGACAACATAAAGTATGTTTGGACCAGTATCAGACTCGGAGAGGCCAACACAGACACGCTCCATCCTCCATGACTCTGGGGGCGCAATCCTATACTGTGCCGGCCTTGTAAGGCCAACATAACAGGGCCATATCCAAAGGCCCATTCAGAGGCGGCAGCAGTGAAGTGCAGGCCAAGGGGAGGTTTTTCCGTTACACCCGTGTAAGCCTCAGTCACGCCATGGGCCTGCTCGGATCTGCACCTGCTGTTCTGCAGGCGCAGAGGAATGTGGACAGGAGCGGCCCAAATTGAAGCCACCATGGCCAGGGTTTAGGATTTGGTACTACGGCCGTCCTGCGTCACAACCACATCATAACTGTGGTCTCCGCCCACTGCGCCGCCTAGTAACGCCCCAGAATGCCTCTGGAATGCCCTTGCGGAGGCCCTGTGCTGACCGAGTGGCACCGGCGCTCTCCTGGTGTACAGCCGGCGCTGTCGCGGCACCCAAACGTTGGCACTGCCGTGAGCACCAACCAAGCGCCGACACGGATGCACTTTATGGCACATTTGCAACAGCGTCCAGCCGGTGCAAGAGCGCAGTGCTGGCGCTAAGTGGGGTATAGGATTGCGCTGTGAGAGTGGTCCAAACATGCTTTACCATAGCCCTTGCGCTAGCTAAACTCCAGTTTAGGACTGCGCTCTTAATGGGGTAAGGGTCCATTCACTTAAACCCAGTGGGACTTGCTTCTGATAACACATGCACCAAATCATGCTGTTAGAACTACCTGGTGGCCAGCAGTAGTTGTTGGTAGTCATGGCACTATTTTAGCACTGGCAAGATGTTCTAAATTTCCAGACCCAGTCATTAGCCTAGCAGCTGAATTTTGAACAAATTGCAACTTCCGATTGTCTTCAAGGGAGTTCCATGAGCAACACTCTACAGTAATCATTCCTGGAAGTTACTTGAACATGGATAACTGTCACCAAGCTATCCTTTAAACCAGAGAAATTGCAGCCAGCATACCAACCTCAACTGGAAATAAAGCACCCAATGCCACAGAGGCAATGTGCCTCCAATTACCAAGTTGAATCTAGGAATGTCCCCAACCTGTGAATTTGATAATTTAGGGAGCAGATACCCATCCAGAACAGCTGAACACCATCTTTCTAGGCAGAAAGATACTAACCATTAACCCATAGAACCTCTATATTGCCAGAACTGAGCTTTATATTAGTTAATTTATCCTCATCCCATGTATTCCTGATTTCAGACGCTGATGTAACACTTCAGCCACCACATCTGAAGAAGCCCCTAAGTGGAAGCAAAACAACTCATATTTCAGCATCTTAAGAAGAGAAGGTCATTGTCCAATGCACTTTAGGGTGCAATCCTATTAATGTGCTGGCCCAGGACTATTGCAAACATGCTGTAAAGCACATCCGCACCGGACCTGGAAGCTGATGGGCCAGTGTGGGCAGTCATGCTGGCCCACAGTGGCCAAACTTTGCCTCTGCGCTGCCCAGGTAAGCCAAGCTATACTGGCTCAGCTCGGCTGGAGCAGGGGGGTTGCACAGGGAGGGAGGCATTTCGGGGTGTGGGGAAGGCAGACGGGATGGACCCAGGGATGGGCCAGCCTGGGCAGCACTTATGCCAGACAATACCCCCATCCACAGCCCAGTCGGCCCTGCACAGGCCACTCAGAGTTGCGCCAGTGTTTTCACTGGCACAGCTCCGAATAGCCCTTTGGGGGCTGCTGGGGCTTACCACGGGGTAAGGGCAGTGGTGTCATGCTACCGGTACGCTGGGCAGGAGGAACGGGTGAGCGGCAGCCTGCCCGTTGCGTCACGCTCCGTTTTGCCGTCGTCCCCGCCCCCGCAGCGAAACGGAGCCTGATGCAACAGGCGAGCTGCCGCTCACCCATTCCTCCCGCCCAGCATACCAGTAGCATGACACCGTTGGGTAAGGGCAAATATCCCTTACCCCAAGGCAGCCTTCAGCTGCCTCCTATACTGTGCTGGATACTGCGCAAGCTTGCTGGCCTGCCTGTTCCAGCGCAGTATAAGATTGAACCGTTAGCCATCTTTATGCCACGCTTCCTGACAGAAAGGGAGTAAAAAGAAAAAGCATCAGGCTTAAAGAAGGTCTGTAGAAACATGCTTTAATTAACCAGATTAAAAATACATTGAATGCGAGACATATCACTACTCTACACCTATGCAATCGTCTTGCTCCTCTTCACTCATTCCTTCAGCTCGCCAGCCAGCCTCCCCTTAACAAGTTGAGCTTTCTTTTACACTATTCTCCCATAAGGCCAGAGGTGCTTTTAATTCAATCTTTAGGACATCTGAATCAATCTCTGGATTGTGCCATGTCAAGGGAGCAACCCTTTTCAGAGTGCAGCAAGTCATACATGTCTCCAGCGTGTGTTATGTGAAATATCTTCTTTAATTCCGGAGGTGTCAGTGTTTAATCCTAGCACTGGCAGCAAACATAACTCACTTCCTTGTGAAAACAGGGGAGAGGAAGAATAATTTCTTTTATAGACTCCATGGCAGAGATCCTAATACACAGTGGGCCATCAAGGCACTGATCTATGGAGAATGGATTTGGCCTACATCCTCTACAAAATTAGGTTTGAGGAACTTCAGCCTCATGGTGGATTCTAAAACTTCTTGCTCCGCTTTTTTCAAGCAGGCCCGTTTTATTTTTCCTTAAATTATTTTTCTCTTTCGAGGCTTTAATTGCAATTATAAACACATTTATTTCATTCCATGTTTTGAATAAACCACCTTTCTGTGCAAAATTCTACAAGGTCAAAATAGTAAAAAAAAAAAACCATCTGAACAGATTTGCTAAAAACAAACAATACACTGTCAGTATAATTAACAGTAAAAGGCAACATAGCAGGAAGCAACAAAACAACTGTAACGTAAGCTTCACAATAATGAAATTAATTCCCCAATGCCTGTCTAAATAGAAAAGTCTTAACAGGCAAGGAGGGATTGCAGGAATGTCAGGCTGAATCAGCATGTCTGCAATAGACACTTTGGGTCTGAAAGTGCCCTAAGTGGCATTCTCATCACTAAGGTTCTTTCGTGCCACCTTAAGATGCAGATAATCCAGATCAAACTTTTGCAAATACAGGCCTGCCCCTGTATCCCCTGATTCAGTATCCACAGTTTCAGTTATCCACAGATACCATGGCTATTGGAAGCCCATTAAAAAGACAGGGAAACATTCAATCTCTTTTTTACAAAAACCACTCATGTTTCCCTAACTTTAAAAAGGAGTCCCCAGCATCCACGGTTTCAGGTATCCATGGGGGGGGGGGAATCGGGAATAGAACTGCATGCCTGTATCATTAGCCTCTGGAAAGGAATATGATCTTGCTTATATCCCATTCTTTTCAACAGTGTCTGCAGATGTTCCCATCAGTCATTGTTAATGTTATAAACCACATTTACATTCCCCATGTTCTGCCACCTCAAAGATGCCAATGACTTCAAGCAGTCAAAACATAACCACTGATTATGCTTGGTTGCAAAGGCCTCCAAATTCCTTTTTTTTTTAATGAAATGTGCTACATAAATATGAGGTCCTTAATGTTAAGGTCATTAACATTCCTCTTTCCGAACTGCAGAATTCGATAAGACCTGTATACATTTATTCACTTAGAACAAGTTTATCCATTAAGAAGAGCATAAAGGCCATGATTATCTCCACTCAAGAGACCAGTTTTATTTCATTATCAGACACCTTCTAAATGCATTTGCCTATGCAATAGAATAAGGATCAATCACTACCCTACACAGTAAACACGCTCCTTTAAAAACAAGATTTATTCTCCGGTAGGCGATTAGACTTCATCTCTTCTTCCAGTTAGCAAAAGGTTTTTGCCAGCAATGTTTACTCAGAACAAAACACGGCACTTTCACAAGTATTGCTAAGGATATTTATGGCACACATTTGGGAAACAAAGCTATATTCCCTTTCCATTGCCTTTTCCCTCTTGCTTTTCCTTGCTTGGTGATCAGGGGCTCTGGAGGGCACCCAAAGCAGTTTACAGAGCCATAAAAACACATGTTACATTATTGTTTTCAACATAAACATTAAAACACCCTTAAAATATTACAACCATAAACATTAAAACACCCTTAAAATATTACAAATAAAACATAGACCAACAGCACTGCTGCATCTTAAGAAAGAGAAAGGCCTATAACATCTGATCCACATGACATACCAATAAAAACCTGTAGATATCCAAAATTTAAAAAAAAACATGAACTTGGAAGATTAAAGTGGCCTCTCCAGAATCTCTCTAAAGAGAGGATGGTTCATAAGGGAGGGAAGGAGAGGGGAGGGGAGGGGAGGAGGGAGGGAGGAAGTTCCATAAGGTTGGGCCACTACTGGGAAGAACCTATTCCTTGTCGCTCATTCCACAGGGAATGGCACCTATAAAAGGGTCTTCACTGATAAGCAGAGTGGGTGAGCCAAATTATACAGAAGGAGGTGGTCTCTCAAATACCCTGGTCCCAAGACATTATAGGGTTGGGTCTTTGATTTTTTGGGAACAGGGTGGAATGGTGGGTGTGTCCTACCGGAGGGAGGCTGTGTGTTTTGTTTTATGCAGTTGGGAGGCAGAGATGGCTATGCTGCTGGGAGACTGACTGGCTGGGGAAGATATGGAAGTGAGGTTTGAGTTGGCCATTCCATAGGAAGGAGGGTTAGTCACAGATGGACTATCCCTCTATTTCTGACCCTCCCTCCAGTCTACTGGCCGTCAGTTACTCCAGTAGTCTGAACTAAACCTGCTGCTGCTGAATGCCAGCTCAGTGAAGAACAAAATTGGCATGATCCAGATTGACGGTGCTGACCTGGCATGCATTACAGAGACCAGGCTGGTTGAAGAGGGAGGGGTTGATCTTCCCAGCTGTGTCTGCCAGTTTTCTGGGCACTGCAGTAGCTACAACTGCAGGGACAGGGAGGCAGGGTCTGGACAACCTGTTGTGATACTACCCCCTTATTGGGAACCACCTAGCAGTCTTCCAGATTTGAGTGTATCTACATGATGCTGAATGGATAAGACAGGATTTGCACTCTGTTGGTCTATTGCCTGCCTTGCTGCCCAACAGTCTCTTCATGTGGATTGGCCTCTGGGAGATTTTCCTGCTGCCAAGGCCAGCCATGCACCCAAAACCCTGGTCAACCTCTGGAAAGAGGAGGGGCCTCTGGAATGAGGAATGACAAGGGCCATAGATCAAAAGGCCCCCAAACAACCTCTGCCTCAGGGCTAACACAGCTCCCTGGTTTCCGGGAAGGTCCATGCAATGAAGCAACAGGACCAATGTTTTGAGTGACAGTGGCAAAAAACTAATCATGAGTTCAACTGAGCTTGGGTGAGACCCCATATTAGAGCCTATTCCATGGTGGTGATGGCAGTAAAGCAGGCTTTTTTTCTCTGCCACCACAGCATCTCCAGAGAGCTGTCCAGCTAAGCCAGTGATGATGAACCTATGGCATGCATTTCAGAGGTGACAAGCCATGATATTTTGGCTGACATGCCAGCGTTCACCAATACCTGACCACAACTGAGTTTGATTTACTTGCATTTTATTTTTTGTAATGAAATTTTGACATGTCTTTATATAATATATAGCATACATAGTACCACACAAGTGTGGACTTTTTTTTAAAATACAGGCATGCCCCAGTATCCACAGGGGTTCCTTTCCAGACCCCACCATGGATACCTAAAACGGTGGATGCTGGGGAGGAACATCAGTGGTTTTGCTGCAAAAAGGTAAAAAAAGAGGTTTGTTTAATGTTTCCCTACCTTTTTAATAGGAGTCCCAGTATCCATGGATAACTGAAACTGTGGATACCGGATCAGTGGATACCAGGGAACAACTGTAAATTAATATGTAAAGAATGGTTTCTCTTTTGTCTGGGGGGGGAGGGGTGACATGCAAGCAGAGTCAAAGTAGGCATTTTCCGAATTTTTGCCACACCAAGTTCAAAAGGTCACTGTCACTGAGCAAACCCAGGTTCTCCAAAAATTGCTCCATCTGGCTCTATAGGGGGACAAGAATGACAATGCAGTTGCTCACATTGTTTTATTTGCTACTTGTTTTTCTATTCTTATTGTATTTCTATGTTTAGTGTATGCATTGTGTTTTTAATGTATGTGTTGTGAACCTCCTGGGACTCCCACTTAAAGAAGGAAAGGTGGGAGAGAAATGTTATAAAATAATAAATATTCTGGAGGAATGCCTACCCCACTTTCTTTTTTGCATGAATTGCACTATGTGCCCTGTTCTCCTGAATTGGCGCAATACACTTTTCCCAGTGGCAGTCAATCTTTTTTGCCAGGTTGTCCTGCTCTGGCTGCCATCACAAGTGGTCTGGCAGCACAAGGGGACGTAAGGCACAATGTGAGCTCAGTCAGGTAAGCTAGGCTTCTAAGGATTCAGGAGTTG
This sequence comes from Lerista edwardsae, assembly GCA_029204185.1. NCBI lineage: Eukaryota > Metazoa > Chordata > Lepidosauria > Squamata > Scincidae > Lerista > Lerista edwardsae. The sequence continues at coordinate 4,730,028 of JAJKFI010000016.1, read as the reverse complement.
CAGCAGGTACCAAAAGTCAGCACCATGGACAGCAGTAAGAGGAGCTGCAGAACAAACTGAGTCAGACTGTATTTAACACAGATATTATCCCTGTAGAGCAGTGAAGCTGCTGAAGAGTTTAAGCAACTAGCTTTGCCTCTTCCCTGGAAAGCCTGCTGTGGCTTAGAGATTGCCTGATTTCTCTGACACCTGTGGTATAGGGGAAAACTGTGGTGCCTCCTCTTTCCCATGATAACCAGATGGGATATAACAACAACATTTAGCATTTGTATAGCACTTGCTAAGTATGCACTTCATATGTATCTTCCTGATGCTGTCCTTACCTAGACCGTGTAAGGTAAATTGTATTATCTCCATATAGTCGATGGGAAGCTGAAGAGCTGAAAGAGTGGATTGTTCAATGTGACCTAATGAGTACAGGGCAGAACGAGATTCAAACCAGGAAAGTCCTGAGTCAAAGCCAGGTCTCTTTGCTACTTGTGTAACTCTTCCTCATACAAACTGGATAAGGTGCCATCACTGTTGAGAAGTCACTTGTGGAAGTACAATACAATAGCTAATGCAAGTGGTATGCTTTCAAGTTATCAAATGGAAATGCCTTGAGAGCAAAACTTTGAATAAGAGGTTGAAAGGGCTGTCATTCTCTTGGGATCCCATAAGTTCGGATTCTATTTCTTGGGACACTTTCTTGAACATTTCTGCAGTTAATAGCTGTTTATCATTTATCTAATTGTCCTGTCTCACACCACCATTATTCTGCCAATCTTAATGACAGCTACTGTATATATGCATTTATACCCCCTATGGCAGTGTATATTGTTTTATTATCTATAAAATACAAAGACAAATGAAAGAATTGTTTATCCATTGATCTCTACAAAAATAGCCATATAAGGAAATGCATATGACAACTGTTAAATTCTATTGTTCAGGGGAAACATATCTCCTACTACTGCTGAAGTACACCAGCATAGTAACATCAACGATTGCTACAAGACTGGCAAACATACTATTATGTCTTGCTTTTGGAACAAGGATACCATCTGTGACCCAGTGCTGAAACAAGAATCCTAGTGACCGATGGTTTGAGCAGCTGTGTGATATAATGGTTTATGAGAGCAAAACCTTTTCAAATGCTTTTAAGCTCTTTTTGGTGGGTGCTTGGTTATCCACTGTTTAAATGGAAATAAAAGGCACTAAAAGAAGCTCCTTATGAGTTCTACAGCAACAGACTTAACTCATTTACAATATGGGACAAGGAAAAAATCTCTTTACAGCAATAGGTCTGTATGATGTAATTGGCTCAATGATTCAAGTCTATTAGCTGGAATGGAAGGACACAACTGAACTCTCATCAGCAGTTAGCCATTCTTGAAAACACTTGGGATAAATAAATATAGGAAACTGGGGACTGATTTAGAAGTACAAACATGATGAAGAGTGTGATTTACACCAATGCTGGAGTTCAGCAGAGTTAGGCGAAGCTTGTCGTTTGGTGGGGAACAGTGGCTTAAAGTGCACAGAAATCTTGGGAGGGGTGGTGGCAAGGAATGCATTCCCACATCGCAGCAAACCAGGGAACATCCCTATTGCTGAAATGGTATAGTTGCCTCAGCATTAGGAAAGTTCCCTCTTCCCCCCCCCCACACCAATTCAATCTGACAGCAAAGGACTAGAGTCTTGTTTGCTTTCAGACATGCCCTTACATAGCCACACTTGATTGGGTAAGCAGCACCATGACATCATGGCATTCACTTCATGAGCCATGACTGACGGAGAATAATTATTTAAAGAGAGAAACCTCATAAAAGCACGGAAACAGAAATATGACAAGACTGTGAATAGGCAAGTAAGAAAACATGAAAGGCACAAAGGTAGAGCTTTTTGCCTTTCACAAAAGTCCAAATCCCATCAGTGATGTTGCTGTGCCAACAGAGTGTGCAATACATCATGCATTGGGGGAATCAATGGAGGCATCCTCAAGGTAAGGAAAAGAATATTCCCTTTCCTAGGGGCTGCACTGCAGCTGCATAAGTAATGGAAAGTTGGATAGGATTGAGTCGGAAAGGATAAGAAAAGACAGGAAAAGCCTTTTATCAAGTCAGACCATTGAATGAACTAGTTCAGAACTGTTGGTACTGACTGGCAGTGGCTCGCCAGCATTTCAGACAGGAATTTTTCTCTGCCCTACCTGGAGATGCCAGGGATCGGCCATGGCAGGCAAAGCATGTGCTATGCTCACTGCGCTACAGCTGATATTTCCTGCCTTCACTGTGGGTCCCAAGCTGAAAGTGAAGCAAACAGCAAGATCTGCCCTTTGTTTCTGTTTATAGGCTCGTGTTTCTGTACTGCTCTCTCCTGCCAATGTACAAAAGCAAACATAAGAGCAGCACACATGCACAGCCTTTGGGTCCCTGCAGGGTTGGGTTTTTGCAGTGCTCCCCCCCCCCCCGGGGTTTTCCTACATAATTCAGGAGTCTCTGTGGTAAGCAGGAATCAACTCCTGGTCTTGCCCCCCCCCACACACACACACACATTTCCTTGCCCAATGCATCTATGTGCAGGGAGATATTCTGAAAAAAAGGTGAGAATTTCATTTCAAAAAACCTTTGTAAGAAATATGAGACAAAAGGAAAGAACACCAATTCCATAGTGTAAGAGCATCCTAGAAACACATTTCTTTCTTTATAATGAGATCATAATATTACAGACCTTGATACTTGTAAATTACAAAGCACACTCAGGGTTTATGGAATATTTTCTTTCATTCAGACGCACAATCCATTATGCATTACAGATGATGTATAGAGGAGATGTTAATGGCAGAAATTCCAATAAGCATTTCATACAAGATAATGGAAATGATGCATGATCCTAGAAGGGCTCAGCATGGATGGAGAAATCCCCTTATCAGACACTCTACAGTATTTATAGCTATTTATGTAAAGTCCAGGCTTTATTTTCCAGAGGTGAAGGGGGAATTTTAGGGGGGAAAGGCTAGCCATTTGTGCCAGTCACCTCTGAAGGCCTTAGTAAGAGACTGGAAGATTTATACATTTGCTCCATAAAAATGTACAGATCCATGAGCGAACTGGAAGTGCTCCAGAGTGGATTTTTCTCCCTTTGTCTAATTTTTCAAATAACATTTAGCATAGTGCTGGAAATTTCTGCATTGTAGGATCTAACTTTTTTCCCAAAGCTGTAGTTTTGCAGGTGGGTCCATTTGAACGGCAACTACAAATCATATATTTAAAAATCAAGCTAACTCGTAGTTAAAAAAAAAATTATTTTCCTTATGGAAAAAACTGTGGGCAATCTTTCTACCATACATTGCAATCTTTCTACCATACATTGACTCAAGTCTGGTAGTGCCAAACTTAATGAAGGACCTGATAAAGCTGTCTGGGACCCAGATCTGGTTTGCAGGCTGTTAGCTGGCCATCATTTGGCTATCAGGAAAATGTGAGTGTTGCTGCCATATTGGGCACAGAGAAGGAACAAATCAAGGGAGAGGGTTTATTTTCCCCCGCTCCAAAGCTAGACGCATTTCTATTTGTGAAAGCCACACAAGCTTTCAATGTACACTAAAGATTCCCATTACATATCCATAAATACAATTACAGCAAGAGTTTCGTGATTCAAATACCAGACAGGTGTATTGCATACCTTAGCTTCGCAACTACCTCTCAAACTAACCTAAACAGGTGAGATAATGATAGGAGTGGCAACCATGTCTCTAGGTTTAAACACAGCTCCTCCCACCTCCCACTTGCTGGTTTTGCCAGTTGGAACCTGACACTATGGCACATATTCTGTGCCACTGTCCCAGCCATCAAGCACTGTGTGTAAATTACCTTGAACCCTTAGTGTCTTCACTCATCGGTTCACCGACTGACTCCCTGTCTCTCCTTTTGGGTGATGGTCATGTGTCCCTTACCAATGCGGTGGCGGAATTTTTATTAACGGTCCTTAAGTCAAAACACCCCGATGTACTATTTTAATTTCTTTATTTTCCTTTATCTTTTCCCCTTTTTATTTGTCTTATTTCTTATTCTTCTTTCCGATTGATTACTGTAAATGCTTTTTGTTTCTTTTTTGATGCCAATAAAGGTTTATGAAAAATGAGAAATTTGAATTGTTAAGTTGAAATACATAATTCTGAAAAATAAGACAAATCATTAGGTTGAGCATCAGCAAACGTCTGTGCAGCGTCTGTGTCTTCCTTTGCTGCATAAACATTATTTGCAGTATTATGCATTATTTATTGTAATCTGCATTAAGCCTCTATGGAAAAAAAATGAGAAAATTGGGGTAAAAATTTCAAATACACAAATCAATCCCATTGCATTCTAGTGCTCAATTAATGAGCCCCCAAGTCACTAGCTGCAAAAGCATGCAGCGCCCAGCCTGCTCAATTTGGCACCACTAAATTCCATTCACTACATGATACCTCAGGGAACTTTTTCAGCGCTGATTTGTCAGCTAGGGAACTTGCGTCCATTGAAGATTGTTCAGTGCTTACATTCTGGAAGATGGTGGGGCCAAAAGCAGGCCACCCATGACACAGGCTGTGATGGCTGCTTCAGGCCAAATAAGCCAGCAAACTGGGTGCGAGCGTGTGCACCCTACTGTACATCCACCTGCCACCTCCCTGGGTCTGCTGCCTGCCCAGCTGCTTCAAGCTGGCTGCTCTCCAATGATCTGCTTGTGCATTCTTCTTGGAGAGTAGCTTACCATCTTCTGCAGCATTTCACAGTGGTGGAGCTGGAGGAGGAGCTTGCAATCCTGCTTACAGCTGTAGCTTCAGGTCTGCTGCTGCCTCCACTTCTCCCCCCCCCAGGTCTGCTGCTGCCTCCACTTCTCCCCCCCCCACTTCTTCTAAACTGAGTGGATGGGTGGGGAGGATACTGGAAGCAGGCAAGTTCTACTCCAAGGATTCTCTCCATACAGCCAGTTTAGAAGAAGCAGCAACATCAAATGAGATTAGGCAGTAGCCAATGGGAAAGGAATGGTGTGTGTCCATGGGACTGTGCATGCATACAATCACACGATCATGCATGTACATGCCAGCAGTGGGTAGGAGACTTTGATGCTGCTGGAGCAACTTGGGCTGGTCCTGGGCAGGGCTCAAGCCTGTCTGGAAATAATATTGCTGAAGAACTTCCCCAGAATCTGTAATGTGCATGAGTTACAACTTACGTACTTCGTGTTGAGGAAAGGGCAGTCTACATGTGTTCAAAGGCATTTTTCACCTGTCCCTATGTACCAGGTTTGAACCCTGGCTCTGAGGACAGATACCAATGATGAGCCTCACATAAATTCTGTCCCGATATTATTCTGAACAACATTCTACACTATGTAATCGGGTTGAGTGAGATTCTGGCCAGGCTTGTTTGACTTGTCAACAATCAGAACTGAAAGTGAGCCCTGGAAAGTACCCAGCATTCCTTTGTGATTCACAGTTGTAGATGTTGTTTAAGCAGCTTGTCTGCTACTGCCAATTTTCTCATTGGGGACCCCTTGACAATCTTCTGCAGAATCCCCACTTTTAGGAACAGTTTGATGAAGCAGCATCATACAGCATCAATCAATCCATACAAGACTGACTTGTATTTTTTGATATAGGAAAAAGACAGCTGTTGACCATTTTCCTTGACTAGCCTTGGAAAACTCCAGGGATCTGCATGCTTTTGTTTCAGCAAAGCCCTGGTGCTAGATGTTTAATTTAAACATGCCTTGTTCGAAGCAATGATTGGCCTTGCACCTGTAGCGAAAATAGAAAGGTTTGGTGAGAGAATTCAAGTGACGTTCCTTTCAAAACAGCCACAATAATGTTATACAGAGAGCAACCCTCGCTGGGCTGAAATGAAGCTGCTACCTGTGAAATCCTTTCATTTCTGTTTCACCCACTACTCAGCTTAAAAATAGCTTTACCTCCGATGGAAACTGCATAATCAGTAAAGATAGCAACACCACTTTCCCCTCTGCAAATACCTTTCCTTTTGTTCTCTTGCAGCACACAATTTCCTGTGTCATAAACGCAAATGTGAGTCAGCCTTATCCCTGTGGCACAGTCATAGGCCATTTTTACAAGGGCCAGTTAAAATTGGTTTTTGCATTTCCTGCATCTCTAAAATGTGAAGCCTACATTGCCTAGAAACTGGAATGCATGTTTCAAAATGGTCCTTGCCTCCTTTGTATTTTATACTAATGGCACACACAAAATATAAAAGGTAAAGGTTTCCCCATGACCGGATGATCTAGTCATGACCGACTGTAGGGGGCGGTGCTCATCTCAAAGCCTGTACAGCCGGTGTTTTGTCCCAAGAACAAGCTTCTGTGGTCATGTGGCCGGCATGACTCTACGCCGTAGCACATGGAACGCTGTTCCCTTCCCACCAAAGTGGTCCCTATTTATCTACTTGCATGTAGGTGCTTTCAAACTGCTAGGTTGGCAGGAGCTGGGACAAGCAACGGGAGCTCACTCCGTCACGCAGTCTTGAACTCCCAACCTTGCGGTCGGAAAGCCCAGCAACAGCGAATTAACCCGCTGCGCCACCACGTCCCTCAATACACAAAATATGCACCCTGCTTAAAAGTGAGTGTCAAGTGGAAGTGCCCAGTCCCCACATTGATCAGATTCAGAAGATCAAACACATTTCACAGCAGCTGAATGAATAGTCTCCCAATAGTTTTTGTTTATTTGTTTGGTACGCAACTGCCAGTCTGAGCAGCAAAATAGTGGAGGGAGGGAGGATTGTCTGTTCACCCTCCTCAAGCTGCTTTTTCACATGAGAAACCCATACACTTATATCTTTTCCCTGCAGGTGCAAAAGCAGATGCTAGAAGGATTTTGACCAGATAATGGGGAAAGGGTTAAGCTTCCCCCCCGCCCCAATGCTCTTCCATTTTGTATTGAAGCCACTGAAACTGCTTCTCAGTTAAAAAGAAACGCCAGCCACTAGGAGATTCTTCACATTTCACCCGAGTTACATCTAGTTTGGCTAAGACCCTCTTTGAGTAGAAAGACCAGTGTCACAGAAATATATTCTGGAAAGAGCCATTATATTTGCAGTTATTACTAATTTACTTTTTTAAAATCATAAATTCCAATCTGGGCACAAGTCGAGTACCTTTTTTTTTTTTTTTTTTTTGGAGGAGGTGTGTTTGCATCCACAAGATTATGTGGCTCTTGGAATTAGCATTGAGCAGGTTCAAGGCTAATAGACTGGTATTCATTGTAACTATGCTGTTTAACCCTAAACAAAACTAACTGCACCATCTAATGTATTTCTACTCAGAAATCTCACTGAATTCAATTGGACTTACTCCCATGCAAATATGTAAAGGACCGCATCCTAGAAGTTCTTTTCCAGCAATATCTTTAAGATAGACTATTCTCCATAGTGCAGTTGTATTCAAACTTTTCAGTCCAGGACACACTTTTTAGAATGGCACTTGTGTCGGGACCTACCAGAAGTGATGTTGTTGCAGCAAGTGACATAATCAAGCAGTAATTGTAATATAATTGTATATATTATTGTAATATAATTGTAATATAATAAAATGGCACTCCTGAAATGCAAATTGGCATTCCTGGACTGCAGCAATTGTACAACCATGAAACATCCCTGACACAAAGCAAGATTAGGACAAAATATTATGTAAAAGCACTGAACTAAAAACAATTTTTTTAAAAACCTCACTTGAAAATTCAAACTGCTAAAACTCAGTTAATCTAACAAGAGCAAGTTCTGCTGTTTCCAAGATGGCTGCTCCCAGCTTTCCATGACCCACCTGACATCATGTCACGGCCACCAAGTGGGTCCCAACCCATAGTTTGAATAACCCTGCCATAGTGAAAAACAGACAAGCACATTCATGCTAGTGCCAGATTGCTGGGTCCTGATGCAAAGCCTTGTACTGACCCACTTCATGGCATCCCTTGCCCATATCCTGATGATACATTGGGCACTGCCACTAATACTGAGCAAGTGGGCCATCCGATGCACAAGGGAGTATTAGGGATGCATGAGCATTCTCTGGGTCAACTTAAAAGGGACTGAGGATTTGTGTGCCTTCCAAGCAAACATGCACAGAGCCCCAAAACTTTATGAATGACAGCAATTGATAAGTCCACAGAAGCATCCTTGATCACCACTCTGTCCACTGTTGCTGCCCCCCTCACCCATTCCAAGGAATCTAAAAGGCTGCCTTCAGTGGCATTCCAAGAGGGGGCAAAATGCTAAGTGTTGCAGGAGCCTGAGCTTCTGTGTAAGGTGGCCCCTCCCCCTCGCCTTCAGAGCCATTCCCGGCACAGAGAACTGGCTCTGAGGCTTTGCTCTCTGAGCAGTGAATGACTCTGAAGGTGAGGGGAAGGAGTCGATGGCAAGAAAGAGCCATCAGCACTACTGCTGGAGGACAGCTCCTATATAATTCACGTTACTTGGACCAAGGCGCAGTGCAGCATTGTGGAAGCCACCCCTTTCCCCTTTACTTGCGTTCCTACTGGTACTGACAAGAAATGCAGGAACAGAGACAGAATGTGAGTTTCTGACAAACAAATCAGAACTGGCACCATGGGGGGGGATCATAGTTGCCAAAATAATCAAACTGTTCAATACAAGCACATGTTTTTTATTTATAGTCCTGTATTTGCAACCTGCCCTTCCCCAATGAGTTCAGGGCAGTACACATTGGACTCTCCCCCACTTGAGTCACAAAGGTTCAGCAGAGAGATAGTGATTGGCCCAAAGTCACACTGTGAGCTTCAAGGCTCAATGAGTACTGAAGTCCAGGTCTTGCTGCTTATCAACCTCCATCACAACCTGGTGCTGCCCACGAGCTGCATTCCCCAGCCACTCATACTTACTAGCCACTCCAGCTTCCCCTTGGTTCTTGCATTTCACAGTTCTACGCTCCAATATTATTCCAGTAAGCATCATTATCTGCACACTAAAGTGTTGCATTTCTTTTTTCTCTGACACTGTTCTATTCTAACATGGAAAACCTACAAAAATGAGAAAGCCCAAATGATTTCCAGCCGTAAAACTGGTAGATGCATTTTGCAAATTATACCTTTGGGCATTATACAGGGTCAGGAGGAGTTGCAATGATCAGGAAAAACTCTCCGATGCTAGATCAACTTGTTACTGCCTTTGCTTCCGATAAAAACTTGTACCTCTGTCCGATTCCTGGTACCATTTTTCCTTTGTGGCTTTTGGGTGTTTTTTTTTTAATCTGGGAGTAGAAGGGAGGGAAGGGACAGGGAGCTACCTTGTAGCTTGTGTGAAATGTCTAAGGTATCTCTAAGCCTGCAATTCTAGGCACATGAACCTGGAAACAGGCCCTACTGAGCTCAATGGGACTTGAGATTGCACTGTAAACCTTATGCTTGAAAGTAGGTATAAAATTGCTCACTTGCTCTTCTTTCCTGTTAAAGAAAGGAGCCAATTCACACAATAGAACTTAGCATTTGCCCTGTGATCTGGGATTACACAAGCACACACCGCTTCATGAGAGTCAGTGGGGTGCCATAGGCTTAGATTACTCATTTGTAGGGAAAACGGCAAAAGGCCAGTGGGTTTCCTACTTCAGATGAAACCATAATATTAGCTGTAAAAGTGGCCTCAACACCCTGCAAGGCATACATACAGACCTGAGCAAATCATCCCCAAACTAAATTTCCATGCCAGCCAGAGCTCTCCGTTCCTGAGCGTGATCTTATAATTGGGAGCCTCAGTAAACTAAAGAAAATGATCAGCAATTTCATGCACTGGTCATGGCAAAACAGGAGAAATTTCACACTTGCTTTCTGGAAATGAACAGCAACAGAGCATTTTTTCCCCGTCAAATCTACACATGTACATCATGTTCGTTTTTGCTGCTGATGCTTACAGTCAAGGAAGAACAGGTTCGGGCAGTATTCCTAAAAGTGGGTGGATTCAGACACATGTATAGCGCAATCCTAACCTGGAGTTAGGCCGGCAAAGTTTGGCCAGCACTCAGAGTCAAGGAAGATGACACACATCTCCAAGATTTCAAGAGTGGGCCAAACATACTTTACGGTGTCCCTTGTGCCAGCCAAACTTTGCTGGCCTATGCCAGCCTAACTCCAGGTTAGGACTGCACCCTTAAGATCTTCCCACAGGCAGGTGATTTTTCCCAAGTCAACACCCCTCCTCTCTGTTTTTATAAGATTGTTTCTCAGCTTTGTGTTTGCATTTCCATGAAATTTACAAGCAAGCACATCTCCATTAACAGTTTAAGAATTAAGGACAAAATGTTGGAAGTAAAACGGGAGCCAGCATAATATACGAGACAGACACTGCAACTGCAGCCAGAACACTTGCAACTATACTATTTACCATCATGGTCTGATGCTACCTTGATCTTGACCTTATATCCCTCTCTTTCATTCCTTGCCCTTGTTAAAACAGCCAGAAAGGACTGAGAGACACATGGAAGTTTAAGCCTGATTCACACAAATGCTTTGTAATATGGATTTGATGGCATTTACAATCTTTCATCTATCTATCATGGCAGGAATGTCATGTGACAGTTCTGTACAATCACTGAGCGCAAGGCAAGGCTTTCCCATTCTTGGTCAAGCAAAGAGGAATTTTGCTGCATGTTACTCAAAGTCCAAATTATAGCTATTTAAGGTGTGGGGGTCAGAAGCCGTACTAGAGGACAATTAGGTGTAGCTATAGTAGTCACTCTTTTTTTGTGGACGATTGTATAGTAACAGGTATTGAACTTTTGTTTCTAAGCGGTGTAGTATATCTGGGGTTAACACTTTTCTATGACATGACAGTTTACACATGCAAGGAGTTTTAAACATAGGTAAATATTCAAATTTGTCGACCACCTCCTGAAGTATGAATTGGCACATTATAGAATGTGCTTTTTAACATGTTTGAATCAGCTTTGAGCACCCTGTTTAACAAAGATCATGAATGCTTCACTGTTTTAAGTAGAATACAGCCTGTATCTTGTAACCCATAAGAACATAAGAACATAAGAAGAGCCCTGCTGGATCAGGCCAAAGGCCCATCTAGTCCAGCTTCCTGAATCTCACAGCGGCCCACCAGGTGCCCCAGGGAGGCATGTAACAACAAGATGCTTACATCCTGTTGCCACTCCCTTGCACCCGGTACCAGTAGCCCACCACCTTTGTAAGGAGGTTGCACAATCCATCATTGCCTATAGCCCATGATGGACCTTTCCTCCAGAAATCTGTCCAATCCCCTCTTAAAGGCATCAAGACCAGATGCCATCACCACCTCCTGTGGCAAGGAGTTCCACAGATTAACTACCCGCTGGGTAAAAAAGTACTTCCTTTTATCTGTTTTAATTCTCCCAACCCTCAGCTTTAGTGGATGCCCCCTGGTTCTGGTGTTTTGAGAGAGGGAAAAGAACATCCCTCTATCGACTTTATCCCTTCCATGCATAATTTTGTATGTCTCAATCATGTCCCCCCTCAGGCGCCTTTTTTCTAGACTGAAGAGCCCCAAACGCTGCAGTCTTTCTTCATAAGGGAGGTGCCCCAGCCCCTTAATCATTTTTGTCGCTCTCTTCTGCACCTTTTCCAACTCCACTATGTCCTTTTTGAGATGCGGCGACCAGAACTGGACACAATATTCCAGGTGCGGCCTTACCATTGATTTGTACAATGGCATGATAATATTGGCTGTTTTATTCTCAACCCCTTTTTTAATGACCCCAAGCATGGAATTGGCCTTCTTAATTGCTGACGCACACTGGGTCGATACCTTCATTGAATTGTCCACCAGCACCCCAAGATCTCTCTCCTGAGCTGTCACAGACAGCTCAGAACCCATTAGCCTATAGGTAAAGTTTTGGTTTTTGGCCCCAACGTGCATCACTTTACATTTGTCTATGTTGAAACGCATCTGCCATTTGGCTGCCCATTCCCCCAACTGGGAGAGATCCTTCTGGAGCTCTTCACAGTCGTCTCTGGTTTTTACCACCCGGAAAAGTTTTGTGTCATCCGCAAACTTGGCCACCTCACTGCTTATCCCTGTCTCCAGGTCATTTATGAATAAGTTGAAAAGCATGGGCCCCAAGACAGATCCCTGGGGCACTCCGCTTTTCACCTCTCTCCATTCTGAAAATTGCCCATTGACCCCCACTCTCTGTTTCCTGGCCCTCAACCAATTCTGGATCCATAAGAGGACCTGCCCTCTTATTCCTTGACTGTGAAGTTTCTTCAGCAGTCTTTGGTGGGGGACCGTGTCAAATGCCTTCTGAAAATCCAGGTATATGATATCCACAGGTTCACCCACATCCACGTGCCTATTGACCTTTTCAAAGAATTCCAAAAGGTTTGTGAGGCAAGACTTACCCTTACAGAAGCCATGCTGACTTTCCTTTAGCAGTACTTGTTCCTCTACATGTTTTAGGATTTTATCTTTGATGAGGCTTTCCACCATCTTACCCGGAACAGACGTTAGGCTGACAGGCCTGTAGTTTCCAGGGTCCCCCCTTCTCCCTTTTTTAAAGATTGGCGTGACATTGGCTATCCTCCAATCCTCTGGTACCGTGGCCGTTTGAAGGGACAAGTTGCATACTCTAGTTAAGAGGTCAGCAACTTCGTTCTTTAGTTCCTTAATTACTCTTGGGTGTATACCATCTGGGCCTGGTGACTTATTTATATGTAGTTTATCAATTTGATCTAAAACATCTTCTTTATTAACCAGTATCTGATTTAATTCCTTCGTTAGGAAGGGCTGTTCAGGCTGTGGTATCTGCCCAAGTTCTTCTGCTGTGAAGACGGACGCAAAGAATTCATTTAATTTCTCTGCAATCTCCAAGTCCCCTTTTATCTCCTCTTTCCCTCCCTCACCATCCAGCGGGCCAACCGCCTCTCTGGCAGGTTTCCTGCTTCTAACATATTTGAAGAAGCTTTTAGTATTCCCTTTTATGTTGCTAGCCATGCGTTCCTCAAACGCTTTCTTGGCCTCCCGTATCACCTTCTTACTTGTCTTTTGCCAGAGTTTATGTTCTTTTTTATTCTCCTCACTGGGGCAAGACTTCCATTTACGGAAGGAAGCTTCTTTGCTCTTTACAGCTTCTCTAACTTTGTTTGTCAGCCATGCAGGCACCCTCCTGGACCTTGTCGAACTCTTCTTTCTTTGCGGTATACACTTCCGCTGGGCCTCTACTACTGTTTTTTTAAACAGCCTCCACGCAGCCTGGAGGGATTGGACTCTTTTTACCTTCCCTTTCAATTTCTGTCTAACTAGTCTCCTCATCTGAGGGAAATCTGCCCTTCGAAAGTCAAGGGTTCTTGTGTCAGATTTGCTCTGCACTCTTTCCTGGACATGCATGGCAAAACCAATCGCAGCATGGTCACTGTTCCCCAATGGCTCAGTAACACTTACATCCCTAACTAGGTCCCGAGTACCACACAATATTAAATCCAGAGTCGCCTGTCCTCTGGTTGGCTCCATGACTAGCTGCTCTAAGGCACAGTCATTCAACACATCAAGGAATCCAGTCTCTCTTTCTTGACCAGAGCAGCAGTTGACCCAGTCAATATGAGGATAATTGAAGTCCCCCATGATTACAATCCTGCCTCTCTTGGTCACTGCCCTGATTTGTTTCCTCATTTCAAGGTCACCTTCAAGTTTTTGATCGGGAGGACGATAGCACACCCCCACTATTACATTGCTCTTACGGCCTGATAGTTTAACCCATAGTGACTCCATGGTGGAGTCCAGCCCACCTTCAGTTTCTACTCTGCTGGATTCTATCCCTTCTTTGATATAGATGGCCACCCCTCCGCCAACACGCCCTTCCCTGTCCCTCCTATAGAGTTTATAGCCTGGGATTACAGTATCCCACTGGTTCTCTGCATTCCACCAGGTTTCCGTTATGCCTACTATATCAATCTTTTCCCTAGCCACCAAACATTCCAATTCCCCCATCTTTGCTCGGAGACTTCGAGCATTCGCATAATAACACCTATATACGGGGTTCTCTAAAGAGGGACTGTTTTTTGATCCCTTTTCCCCTCCTCTCCTTTTACTGGACAAACTGTCACTTACACTCAGCTTAGAAGTTCTATTTCCTACTCCTCTATTACTCTTTGGTACTCCTCCATCCTCCTCTTCCCGTAGGGATGAGGAGTTCCGAACCGGACGCCACTCGGCTCCTGTCGGCTTTCCCCCAGGGATCAGTTTAAAAGCTGCTCTGCCACCTTTTTAATATTAAGCGCCAGCAGCCTGGTTCCATTTTGGTTCAAGTGAAGCCCATCCCTCTTGTACAGGCCTGGCTTGTCCCAGAATGTCCCCCAGTGCCTAACGAATCTAAACCCTTCGTCCCGACACCACCGTCTCATCCACGCATTGAGACCCCTGATCTCCGCCTGCCTAGCTGGCCCTGCACGTGGAACGGGTAGCACTTCTGAGAACGCTACCTTGGGGGTCCTGGCCTTCAGCGTCCTGCCTAGCAACCTAAATTTGGCTTCCAGGACCTCCCGGCTACATTTCCCCACATCGTTGGTGCCAACATGCACCACGACCGCTACCTCCTCCCCAGCACTCCTAACCAGCCTATCTAGACGAGACGTGATGTCCGCAACCTTCGCACCAGGCAGGCAAGTCACCATGCGGTCCACACATCCGTCGCAGACGCCCCTCTCTATATTCCTAACTATAGAATCGCCCACAACAAGGAGACCGCAACCCCCCTCCCGCCGAGGAGCATCCTTAGTGCGACTGGATGCGGGCTCGTCACTGGAAGAAGGGGCCCCCGCTGGGGGATTGATTCCCTCTGTTCCAAGCTGACGTCCTCCAGCCCTGAGACTCCTTTCCCCAGCAGCTGAGGAGCTGCCCTTCTGAGGGTGGGACGAATCCTGCAAGTCCCCGGATGTCTCACCATGGACCCTCACTCCCTGCCTCTGCTTCTCCAGGTCCGCAACCAAGGCCTCTAGGGAGCAGACGCGTTCCCTGAGTGCCTGGAGCTCCTTGCACCGAGGACACACCCACGACTTATGCCCCAGAGGCATATAGTCATACATGTGGCACTCTGTGCAAAACACTGGATAGCCCCTGCCCAACTGCTGGCTGTCTGCCTCCATCTCTGTGTTTATTTAGGGATGAGCTGCCCTGCTTCTCAGAGAGAGGGCAGAGTCTGGGGCCCTGGCTTCCTCGCCCTGCTGCTTCACTCGCACAGTTGCGTAACTCGCTTGTTACCTGGCACTTGGTATCGGACGAGGCACTTCGTCGCAGGACAGCACTCGCTGCTCGTGTCCCCACTTGCTGGAGCGTCTGCTATATAACCCCCTCACAGCCTGCCATCCGCAGCCAAAATAAGTGCATCAGCCCACTTCATAACTGGACCAGCCCTGATTAGACTCCTCCTCTCCAATTGTGTGTTATTGGTGTCCTTCTCTCTTTACTGGCCTCATGAAGTTTCATGCAATGAAAGCTACCTGCCCAATGCGCCACCACAGGTGATGTCAAAGTCGGGCTCCAGTGGTGATTCAACACAGGCAATGAGTAGGGTATCTCTGGACTGCGGGAGGAGACTGAGACCAGCCAGCCTTGACTGGGCTTCATCAGTGGCACATCTTCAAGCAGCGGATTGAAGCAGCATCTTCAACCAGTAGCCCAGCACTGTTCCAGTTGGTGCTTCCATTGCTGCAGCAACAAAAAGGCCAGATCCAGGGCTTGGGAAGGGGAGGGAGAATTGGGGAAGCATGCTAGTGGTAATACTCTCCCTTCAGGGGAATGCCTGTTTCCTAAGCAGTGCCCATTTCAGAACAACCTTGTTCTGTTAAACCAACATTGCTGCAAATGCCCATTTCTTCCAAAGACCTCACTCCCCAGTTCTTCACAATCAATCACGTCATTTCATTGCTTATAGAAAGTTTTCCATCCATAACTCATTTTAAGGTGCTCTGTCCATAATTACTCTTCCTGGAAAGGGGTTTTATTTCCTGGGAGAGTCTGGGGTTTGAGAAGCTTAGCCTAATGAGGCTATGGCACCTTTAATTTGTCTTGATCTAATTACCACAGCTGCACTAACTGGAGGCAGGCAGGTGACCAGCTATATAAAGCAATGCAGGAATAAGGTTACAAGCAGCGTGTAGACGAGAACACTTGGGGCTTTCTTCCCATGCAGTTGATTCATCACACAATCTGAAAAATAAACAAGTCACAATGCCACACTATTGCTGGACGAGCTTACAGAAAACCGCATGTGCATGCAGTTCTCCACCACTGCGAAGATAATATCCATTGGGAGGATCATTGTGAGTATTATGGTCAACCACCTCTGGGAATCATCTAGTAGAGAACTTTTGAAATTATGCACTAAAAAGAGAGCTCAAGCTCTCCTTGGATTATACTGGTATCAAGACAGCAGTGATGTTTGTTGATTTGAACAAATACAATTCAAGTGAGATCAAAATATGCTGCACAATATCATCTGAAAGCATTACTAATCCACAGTGACAGCAGAGTATCTCTTGTGCAACTTCAATTACTTCTGTGAAGTTGCACGTATTTGGCTGAGAGTGCAGTACAACCTGAGCGCTTGGCCAGTGCGCATCCCTTGTGCTGGCCCAGGAGTGTAGCGAATGTGCTGTAAAGCATGTTTACAACTTCTCAGGTGCCGGCTAAAGGATGTCTGCTGGCTCCTGGAGGTTGGATCCAAGTCAGGAGAGGGAACCGCAACAGCCAAGGGAAGATGGCATGGGGTGTTGGAGAGGGTGGCAGGAGGGCAGTCCATGGGGGGCGTTTTTGGCCAGCGGAGGGCAGATTAGGAGACTGATTTGGGCCCAGAAGGGAGTGGGACTGGCCCTGGCAGGGCAGGCAGAATCCTAACACCCACTCCCAGCCCGATCAGCCTTACATGGACTGTTCTGAATTGCAGCATGGTAAGGGGATGTGGTGGCGCTGTGGGTGAAACCGCTGAGCTGAGCTTGTTGAAAGCACAACCGGAAGGTTGGCAGTTCGAGACTGTGTGACGCAGCGAGCTCCTGTTGCATGTCCCAGCTCCTGCCAACCTAGCAGTTCGAAAGCACATAAAAATGCAAATAGATAAATAGGTACCACTTCGGTAGGAAGGTAACAGCGTTCCGTGCACTAGGGACATGTGCTAGCCACATGACCACGGAAACTTGTCCTCGGACCAAACGCCGGCTCTTTGGCTTAGAAACAGAGATGAGCACTGCCCCCTACAGTCGGCCACATTGAGACCGTTCGGTCGTGGGGAAACCGTTTAAGGGGAAAATTATCCCCTTACTCCAAATTGTGGGCCATCTGGCACCTGCCTTGTGCTGGATACAGCACAGGCTATACCCAGTTCCAGCGCAAGTTAGGATTGGGCTGCGAGTATTGGGGGGTAAAAAAAATCAAAGTAAGGTACCTCACCTAAACATAAGAAATCCACATTCAGTATGTAAAGTGCACATAGCACAACCCACAGTCCCAGAAAAGACAGCCATTTAAGTGCAAACCATGTTACATTGCTATTTCTCTGACTATAATCTGTCCCATTCACAAGGATAGTAAAAATACCAGTACCATCTACTAATGGAACTGAACTTGTGGCAGAAGAACTGATTCACAAAGGCAGCACCATCACTGGTCCCCAGCAAAATCCACCTTCTTCCTAGATCTTCACCAGTCCCAGGCAGTGTACAGGGTGGAGGTTCTTTCTCTTCTCTTTTCTCTCTGCCGAGATTGCTGAGAGCCGCAGGAACAGCCCCAAACACTGCATTCTACATTGCCAAGCTATCATGGGAACTTTAGGCAATCAAACACATTGACTGCCATGAAAATGAAGATGAATTACAGAATCCTGCCCTGAATTCCCCACACTGCCAATCACCTTTCATCTTCAATACGGAGTCTTGGGAATGGACAGAAAGAGAGGAAGGAACACTTTTCTACAATCATATAGGGAGCTAATTTAAAGATTCTCATATGGAAGAAAATGACACACAAACACACAGAGATGCTGTCCAACACAGTCTGCTCACAGTTATCCTTATGAAGGAACGCTGCCTCGTAACACTGCTGCTTCGACTCCTTCCACGTAATGCAGCTTATTAAAGTGATTGTTGAATGTTAACAGCAAACTCCACTCAGAGCAGTACTTTCAGTAATGCTGCATACAGCAGTAATAATTCTGCAGTTACAGCCAGTAGTTTCAAAATAACCAACTTCTGTAATCACGTATGTTTTTCAAGTTGCACATCCTAACTGGCCTATGGACAGAGTGAGCATAGCTTCATAAACACAGGGACACCTTCTAATTGCAATCCCCCTTGAGTCATGCAAAGCTGTTTCTAAAAGTTAGCAGCCCCTTAGGAGCACCAGGGGCTGCCGGGGGATGTGGAAATTAGGGATGTTCCCCAGCAGGTAGTAAAGTCCAAAGTCCTCCACAGTGGTAATTGAGGTCTTCTTCACCACCACCGACCTCACATGAGAAGTGTAAAGTGCTTTCAATTATTATATTAGGATGGGGATTATTTGCAATGATAGCAACAGTACAAATAAAGCATCACTAGGAATCAAGTGACCAACACTAGAATTCTACAAAGAGGTTTGGAAATTCTGTCTCTAACACTTCTCACATGGCCCAGTGCTATATTCTCGTAGCACTAGTGGAACACAAGTTCCATGAAGTGCTTTGTGGCAGTGCAAAGGCCAGGTGATGTGGTGGAAAGGCTGGAGCCTTCCTGCTGGTGCCGGCGGCCACATGGAAACCCACCAAAACTGTAAATCCAGCATGGGGGCGGGAGGAGAGTTGGGGAGGGCATGGAGAGGGTGGAACAGTGGGGAGAGGATAGCAATGGGAGCAGGGTGGGAGGATCAGGCCTGGTAAGGAGGTGGGATCAGTAGCGCCAGTGCATGCCAGATCCTTCTCAGGCCTGATCTGCCAACATGGATCAACTTGAACTCACACCAGCAATATCACTGCTGCAGGTCCAAGTTGATCCATGGTAGCTTCTGGGTCTTATCCAGGGACAAGGAGACAAGTGTCCCCTTACTCTGAGGAGGCCTCCAGCAG
>JAJKFI010000016.1:4683496-4710968 GCA_029204185.1 Lerista edwardsae | reverse complement strand
ACTGGGCGTAACCCATGCCACTGCATCACCACGCAGGAATTTAGTTAAGATTGGGCGGGGGGCAGCTACCGTTTTCAGCATCCCAATTACAATGGAGTCCATTTACTCTTATTTGAACGTATTGCCTATTATCAACGCAGTTGGGCATTGATCATTGTTCTTCAGATGCTACTTCCCAGTTCACCTCTTAAAACATGTATTGTGGGGCCTACATTAAAAATATTATGAGAACACTAATTATTAATTTTCCCAAAATAATCTTGGAAGAAGTTAGTGCAGTATACGTTAGTCTTTCCTTTGTCTAGAAAACAGTGTTCTTTTTTTTAAAAAATGTTGCATTTTCATAAGCTCCTTGGCAGGGACCTATTTACCATTCTATCGGGGTTTATTACCTACCAGTCAATTACTGTGAATGCATTAGGCTAGGAGAAACAGAGGTGAATGATTGTTCATTAACTGCATAACTTAATTACCCACTCTAATGCCCTTGATGACATCTCTCTCCATGTTGTTCTTTTAGGTCAGTGGTGGCAGTGCTCCATTTGTTTTTATAATCAGGGATATGTATATCTGCTTATTTATGGCTCCCTTAGCAGCAAGAGACAAATTAGCAGAGGGGAGGGGATTTTTGCAAGTTAAACCAAGTTCAGCAGCCAACCCACTTTTGCAGATGACCATGTGGAAAAGTCTTACTTCCACAACATTGCCACAACTCCACATGTGCCACACTATTTCTAGGGAATTCTAGGCGTCTTGTGTGCAGATGGCTTCAGATGAATGTCACACAAAGGCAGCTTTGACATGGCATCATTTAAAGTAGCAACGACACAGAGGCTGCTCCCTCCTACACAGAAAGCTACCTGCCCAAAATGTCCTTGTGGAAGCGCTTCATCCTTCAAGAAGCAGGCAGGTATGCCGAGGATTAGGGAACAGAATGATCAGGGACTGGTACGTTGGATGCAGGGCTGCCAGTGCAGTGCCCACCGCAACCAATGGACTACCCCAGGGAAGGGTGGTGGAAAGGTGTCAGCAGCCACATGGTCTCTGATGAACATCCTCGTCGTAGGCCAGGTCTGTTGCTGGCTAACCCTGAATAGCCTGCCTGGGACGTGGCGGGCCCAGGACAGAGGTCCAGGATCTAGCAGCCACCAGTCTGCCCCATCCTGCCCCTGCCCCACCCCAATCCCTGCTCCCTTCCTTCACCAGTGACCTTCTGCCAGTGGGCAGTTCCCACCATACTGCTGATGGCACAACGCTTTATGGCTGCTGCACCAATGCAGCTGCTACCAGTTTGCTGCTGGTATACTTGGCAGTATGCCAACATTACACAATGTTAGGATTGGGCTGTTAGATATGGGAAAGCGTCACAACGGCATGTCTGGGTTAATACACTTTGTTATTTTATGCTGCATTTTTAGCTTTACTTCGGCACTGCTGTAATAGAAATAACCTGATTTGCAATATTGCTTGGGTACTTGCTGTATTATTTCAATGATCTAAAAACCACATCTATCCGCACATTTACGTCCCACTGTATTCATATTACGGTGCCCGTTCATGTCCTATGTGGTTAAACAAATTCTAATTGATTAAGGAACTAAGTGCCTATTTCTTGAACTTATTGACCAGAACAAAACAGCACAACTGAACTGAACTCAGCGTGTAAATAGTAGGTCATGGTCCCTGGTATCCATAATCTCATTTGTTATATTTCTGCTTTAAAGTTTGAACGGCACTGGTTTCTTATCTAATCATTTCTTTTACAAGTTCAGTAGAATGACATTAAAGGCTCACAATTTAGCTCAAATTGTCCGTTTTGCAATATAAAGGGACTCTTTCTTAAAGGACAAACAACGTTATATTACCCACAACACTATTTTTCTCCTAGATGGAAAATAGCATTCATGTATATTTTTTCCTGCCAACCTAGCAGTTCGAAAGCACCTAAAAATGCGAGTAGATAAATAGGGACCACTTCGGTGGGAAGGTAATGGCATTCCGTGCACCTTGGCCTATAGTCATGCCGGCCACATGACCACAGAAGCTTGTCTGAGGACGAAATCCAGCTCTTCGGCTTAGAAACGGAGATGAGCACCGTCCCCTACAGTCGGTCACGACTAGACCATTCGGTCGTGGGGAAACCTTTACTTTATGTAACTTTTTAATGGAGTTTATGGAACCTAATTCCTGAGATCATGAAGATACCTCTGATGTATGGAAATGTGTTCACCTTGGCTCTCTGCTTCAGCATACCATACTCTGGAAGGTATGAGTTAATATGCCACATGGCTATGGCATAAAGGATTTTGCTTTCGGATAGAAATGCAGTTGGCCATCATCCATGGATTTGGAACCTGTGGATTTGACCCAACGTGGTTCAGGAGGGCCTCACTGTACCTCCCAGAAGTGATTAGAAGACACTTCTGGTCATGTTGGGAGGGAGGCCTTCTGAGGTGCTGGGAGGCCGCGTGCAACCTCCCCCATGGCTCAGAAGACCTTGCCAGAGCCTTCGGAAAGGCACTAATTTTTTGATAAATTGGAAGTGCCTTTCAGAAGGCTGCGGCAGAACATGTGAAGTATGGGGAGGCCATGCACAATCCCCCGGGTTTCGAAAGGCCTGCTGGAGCCTTCTAAGATGCACTTCTGACTTTACGCTAAACTGGCAGGCCTTCTGAAATGTGGGGAGGGAAACCAAAACAGCTACCAACATGCAGCATTTACTCAACACTCAGGAAATGATTGCTAAGTACCTAGGAAAATGTACTTGCTAGCTTCTGCTTTTTACAGGATCTCTCTATTTTCTATTATAAAAATAATAAAATACCCTGGAAAATGTGTCTTGAACACAGAACTGCCCATCAAATAAGTTACTGTACTAACATCATTTTTCAATAGTGATAGCTGCTGTGGATTTTGAAAAGCCCCACTTGTGGTTTGATTTCCCTACAGAGTATTGATCGCTTTTATAACAATGGGGTTCCCTGCCTGCTTTAGTTAATTACCCTTGAAACATGCCACAAATAGGAAAGGTATATTTGTTACTGAAGGATAAGTCACAGGTTTTCACTTGAAGAGTTGAAATTGACATCGACATTGTTATATTGCAGCTAACAGCAACCAGCCTCCTCGGAGCCTGAACCGTAGGAAACTGGATAAGAAAGGATAGTGCGACAACAGAATATACAACATGCTGGAGCTGGGAGACTAGAGAGAGACAATCTAAGGCCAAAAAAAGGGCTCATGAGCTTTTTTAATGAACATTTTAAAGTATTCCTTTTAACGATCTCTTCCTGTTTTCTCATATAAAAAGAAAATCTTTTCTTGAAACTCTTAAGGTTTTTCACACGCCACTGAACTAACAGGTTACTGAACTAACAGCCCAATCTTTAATTAAATCCCCATATGGTGATGTAGCAGCTCAGGCATGGTCTCTGCTACATTCTGCAGGGGAATTCCAGCTGCTAGAGGTCTCTTCAGGATAGGGGGACGTTTGATCCCTGGGGTTAAGCCCCAGCAGTTGCAATGGGTCACCCAGGACCTGTGCCTGAGATATTGCTGGTGCAAGTCCACTATGATCTGTGCAGGCAGATCAGGCCCAGGAAGTAGGTTAGGGCATGCACTAGCACTCCAGATCCTGCCCTCCTCCAGTGCCCAATCCATCCACCCTAACTTTACTGGACCTACCTGGTCCATAAGGCCTTGCGATGGCCACTGGCACATGCTTTATGGGGCTTTTGCAACTAAACAGTGCACACTGGTAGAACACAAGTTCCACTGTCATGCCATTTAATTAGGATTGTGTCATAAGCTCCATAACAAGCTCTAAGAGGGCTGGAAGTGCAAAGGCATTGCCAAGAAATGAAAGAAACAAAAGTTCAGATCATCCATCATCTGATCAAAAAAAAAAAAATCATCTGAGGTTCACTTCAAATGGCAATGGCAGTTTCAATTTTCCCAACGGACTTTATAAGCAGCAAAGCTCTCATAAAGAATCTGCGTATGTTCAACATGCTTAAGGCAAAGCAGCAAACCACACAGCACTTTTTCAGGCAACTTGCCCCAAAGATCCACATCTATGAATCAGAACGCATACATGCACACAAACATGCCATCTCTTCTTTCTCTTTTCAGATCAATGTCACCAGCAGGTCTCAAGGGACCAGAAGGGCAACCAAGCCAGTGACAATGTTCAAACTACTTCACTGACTTTAGTCAGCTGTATGGTAAATGCTGCACTTCAGTGAATATATGTTTTCCCCAAAGGACATCCAGAGTGTTTCATATAAAGTAAATCATCATGAAAACAATGGTCTAGGGCTGCTTTCATCTCAACCCTGTCCGATCCTTTGAAGGGGACCTACTGAGGAAAGTCAGCAGGTCAGGTATGCTTAAAGGTAGGCTGGAATATGCTTAAGGCTACCAGATTTAAATGTCAACATCTAAACTTGTTGCAGCATCTTTTCCTCATTCTCCAGGCAGCGAAATGCTGATCTACATCATTACCTTAATTGTTGTCATTTCCATCCCATGAAAGTACCATAATTAACCCCCTCTCTTATTCACAATTATCAATTAATAACAAGCAACTTGGTTTAATAAGTACTAGTTACTTATTAAACAAAGTCTGTCTTGCAATTATGCCAATCAAGGAAAGAGAATGAGAAGAAAATGAGCCAATTTAACTATTCTTCCAAACATAGCAGACTGAACCAGAAGGGGACAAAGGGTTAACACAAATTACAAGCAAATGCATGTAACTAAGTCTTTATGGTGGTTTTTAAAAAAAAAAGAAAAAAAGAAAATGCCACTTCAGGAGTGTAGAATTTAGAATGGAAAAATGAAGGGGGGGAAGCTTACCTCTTTCTCTGTCCATTGTGCTATTCTAAATCCCCCCAGCATGGTTTCAGAAACATGTTTGCTTAAAACCCCGTGGAAGAAAAGTGTTGGGGCATAATTTGGAACACAGAAATGGTTGGCCAGGAAAGAGTTAAATGTCACTGTCGCCCCCAGCACAGTATTCCACTATACTTTTTCCCCTTCCAAAGTAGCTTTCAATTAAAAACAAAAATAGCACCAGAGAATCAAAATAAATTGTGACCCTTGAGCTTGGCTGAGGACACTTTACAAAGAGAACAGAATGGGTCTCAATCATTGCATTTTAAACATTTCTCTCAAAACAAATCCACACCCCTAGAAGGCAGGGGTGAGTTCCAGCTAAATCAGTCCACATTGACCCAAGAAAATGCTTTCTGCCAGTAGAATACCAAGTTCAACATGGATCAGCTATTGACAAACCCCTGCAAAATGCGGCTTTGTTGAGTTTTTTAAATGGCATGCCACAACTCTGCTCTATATTCAACAGGAGTAGAGGGCTGACATGGTTTGTGAAAACAACGCTGTTTGCTAAGTTACAACAGGTTTGTTCAGTTACAACAAATTTTTATATATATTATATATATATATCTTATATCTTATTTTATATATATATATATATATATATATATATATATATATATGAGAGAGAGAGAACAATTTTATTCAACAGTTTTATTTATTCACATATTTTACATGTCATATAAGAAGAGTTCCACTGGATCAGGCCAAAGGCCTATCTAGTCCAGCTTCCAGTATTACACCGTGGGCCACCAGACGCCTCAGGGAGCACACAAGACAACAAGATATCACATCTTACTGCCACTCTCCTGAATCTGGCATTCTGAGGTGACCTACTTCTAAAATAAGGAGGTTGGGTGCATCATGGCCTGTAGCCTGTGATAGACTTTTCCTCCAGAAATCTGTCCAGTCCCCTTTTCAAACCACCGAGGCCAGACGCCATCACCACTTCCTGTGGCAAGGAGTTCCACAGACTGATTACCCGCTTGGTAAAAAAGTACTTTTTATCTGTTCTAACTCTCCCAACACTCCATTTTAGTGGATGTTCCCTGGTTTTGATGTTGTGAGAGAGGGATAAGAACATCCCTCTATCCATCCCCGACATAATTTTATATGTCTCAATCATTTCCCCCCTCAGGTGCCTTTTTTCTAGACTGAAGAGCCCCAAACACTGCAGCCTTTCCTCATAAGGGAGGTGCCCCAGCCCTGTAATCATTTGGTCACAAAAGATAGAGGAAGGCAATCCCTGAAGAATGAGGAGAAACCCCACACTTTCAATTACAAAACAACTTTGATCTGAAAACAAATATTTGGAAGTCAACAGAATAAAAGCAGCCATTCAAACTCACATACAGTGAGGTGTTTGCAGTTTGAGTTGCAACATTTTTCTCCATTTTTACACCTTCAGATTCTTGGTGAACTCCAGTGCCCTGCCAGTCATAGGTAAAGGCTCAAGGTCGGACTGTTAGGAAGTTACAAGAGTCTTAGCTTGTAACAACCCTCACATCCCAGATTACAGGTTACAGACTTTTTATCTTTGAACCGCTTCCCACACTCCTTCTCTTTTTGCCCCTCTTCCCATGAATAGATTACTGGTAACCATAACTTACCTCTCAAAACAGATAGATCTATTCAAAACAGATAGATAGACTTGCTCATCTGGTCACACTTTGGTCTTTCAGCTGTTGCCATCTATGTACCGTATCTCATTATTTTGTTAAAATAGTAGGACCCCCCAAGGGAAAAAAAACCAGTGAAGACTGTAGAGCAGTGGTTCTCAAACTTTTTAGTACTAGGACCCATGTTTTAGAATGACAATCTGTCCGGGATCCACCAGAAGTGACGTCATGGCCCGAAGTGATGTCATTATGACGCCAGAACCTGCTGCTTTCCTGAGAATGCAGCAAAAAGTTGGGTTATTTCCCAACCATTTTCCAATAGCATTTTCCAATACATTTTCAAGAAGTGAATCATAAGGGTCCTATTTACAACCTTGACACAAGCAAAATAACCACACAGCCCCCCTTTCCAGCATTCCATCTTCCCATATTTCCAATATGGCTGCCCTAGGTGCTTCACAACCCACCTGAAACTGGCTTGCGACTCACAGTTTGAGAAGCACTGCTGGAGAGAAGCATGATGCCCTTTCTACTGTTCCTTACAGGAAAACGTGTCAACAACAAATGTAGCATGTGTTGACTGGTATTGACAACAATGGGGAGGAGTCTACGTAAACATGGTACTTTTGCCACAGACCTAGCAACATTGAGCCTTGTGGCCAAACTCAGACGTGCCATCTGATAAATCTAGTAAAGTTGGTCCTGCCATTTTCCGTTGTGTCACGAAAAATGCTTTGGGAGAGCAGGAAGAGAGCACAGCAGGTGACAGAAATATGAAACAGCCGTGCTTCCACTTAGAAGACAGAGCCAGGTCCTGAAGGCAAAGGGATGCACTGTCCTCCTGTGTTGGCACTGAAATCTGGACACTGAATCCTTTAGGCACTGCTGCCATAGCTCAGGAGTCTGAACTATAATTCCAGGAGGCTGGAATTCAGCGGAAAAAGACTGAAAACAGAAGGCACCTGCTGTCATTGTTGCTGTGGCATCAGCAACACTCTTGTAAGAGCATTCCATCTTGATTGCCTAGTATTGGCACAAGGCTAGGCTGACAAATCCCGCTAGTATAGGAAGGGGTGTTATGTGCTGAAACAGCAATCAGATCAGAGCTTGATGGCGCTGCCTTCTTGCCTATTGTCACATGCTGTTTTAACTGCAGCAGCCGTAGAAACTGCCACTCTGCCTGCATCACAGTCACCAAAGCAAAAAGATCTGTTGTGTTTTTCTCCAACAGCCAATATTCAACGAACGTACTGAGAAGCAAAATTCCTTCAAAGCATATTTTTTTAAAAAGAACTTGAGAAGATAATGAAGCTACACTTTCTCCCCAAAGCCACGGTTATCACCGAGACAACTAGTACAACCGACGATTAAAAGTTTCTGCTCTTGAAGCTGGGAGAAATGAGGGTTGGAAAATGTACTGTAACCAGAGGCTTGAAAAAGCATTGAAGAGCCTCAGCAATTATACAGAATGAAAAACTTCTAAAGTTTTTCACCTGCATTGATGCCCTATAAAAGCCTTTTGACGCGTCCTTGACTGGTTACAGTAAAAAGACCTTTAATTCAGAGATGCAGGTACATAACAGAAATACATTTTATATCTGTTTATATATAGCATATCTCTGTCTATAAAATTTTGTCAGAAGGTATTTTATCTTTACTACTTTATGATTAGCCATAAATCCCCCAGTATTTTTTTTGTTTAAACTCAATGCACTATAAATCCAAAAAGAGCCCTCTATCTCTTTACAGATAAACTGGCATCTAAATCCTTTCTTATCTGTCCAGCACAGCAACTTCACCCAACCCCTACCCACCCCCACAATCAGAAAATATGTTTTCTATCAATACAAAGTCAAGCTTCTGACAATCCTTTTCCTTCTTCAAATGTCACTATCTTTCCAAGTTGTCATTTACGACAAAAGTACTTTTTCTAAATGCAGCAACTCAGAACACCAAATTACATTGAAAATCCCTACTCATAGGGGTACTTAAATTGGGTGCACATGGTGCACATGCAACACAGAAAGCACTTCCATACAGAGGGGAAAAAGGCAGAAACCAAGTGTAGATAAATTGCCTATGAGTCAATACCACATGTATAGAGACATCTATAAGATGTGTCACTGAAGGGGTGACACATGATGGCAAAACTGAGACAGAGGAGGGAAGGATATTGGCAAATATTGGACAATATGTGACAAGGAGAATGCAGCCTTTAAAAAAGGTCCCAGAAAGAACAGTGCGCTGTGGATGGGCCCATACATTCAGCAAGAGCAATGTGAGCGCAATCCTAAACTGGAGTTAGGCCAGCATAAGCTAAGCCAGCAAAGTTTGGCCAGCACAAGGGCCATCATAAAGCATGTTTGGACTACTCTTGGATTCAGGGAGGATGGCTCACGTCTCTGTGCTGGCCTCTTTGACTCCGAGTGTGGTCCAAACATATGTTACAGTGGCCCTTGTGCTGTCCAAACTTTGCTGATTTAGTTTATGCTGGCCTAATTTAGCATAGGATTGCGCCCTGAATATGATCCTTATTGTCTCCAACCTTCAGCTTATTCTGTTTCTAGATAACTGCCGTGATAGATACCCAAAGTATACCAAGCTGCTGTGTTGTAACAGTGAACCATTAAGTGAGGCATTACTTATCAGGTTAGGCATGACATCTAAAGGGCAGTATGTTTTCTCACACACACACGCATGCACGTGCGCGCACACACACACACACACTTTTGACAAGACAATTAAGATACCCACCAAAACCGATAATAGTCTGCTTAGAAGTTTTGCTCAACCAGATCCAGAGGGATAGCAGTATAGGTTGAAGCAGCAGTCTCAACCTAAGGTTCTCATCTTCTTTTGGCAATCCTGCCTCTTTTCTTACTATTACAGCTCCCAGGACTATGACTGAACATTGCTTGATTCTCCATGAAGAATACCACACCCGTTTATCCCCAAACAAAATGTGATAGCAGCAGCCCCATCAGGCGTGTTATAAAGTGGAGAACCTGCTTTACGAGCAAAATGGGCCCATGGCTGAGGGAACTTGAACTTTCTCTGTGCTCTCTACGTACATCCTCTCATTCTGTCTTTCCAGGCAGTTTCCTCCCAGCTGGACTCACATCTAATGTCTGAGCACAGCTGAGATCAAAATGCCTGGGGAGACAGCCTGTTGCGAAGTAAGCTACGGGAGACGTGTGTGTTCTGCTTCTTCCCATTTGTGCATCCCTTTGGCTCTTAAATTCAAGTCTTCATTCCTCATGTTATATACAAATGGAGCAGATCTACATTTAGAAGACAAATACTGTTTGCTACCATCACATCTAGATGCCTCACATTTGGGTCTCATTTTGAGGTGGAGAAGCCATCAGATACACTGGATATTACTGACGATAGTCACAAAGCATGTCTATTTCTTTTATACAGTAGCAGATTATTGTGCCTGTTTCATGCCAGTGTGTAGCATGTCATTCAGGATGACTAGAAGTCTATGCCATGAATGAGCCAAGAAACAAAATGGAGAAAAACAGGCACTTGTCAAGTCAAGAGAGAACTAGGAGGAAGAGCAAATACACTCTTCTCAAGGGAGAAGGAGTGTTTGGCAAAGTACTGACAGCACCTGTTCCTCACCCAGCTGGCTCTATGCTGGTAAGCTGGTGGTAAGCATCTTTCCAATGCTACCTTTAACCATTCAGTATGACAGGTTGTCAGACATTTGAAGCATCACGAGGCTTTTCTTTGCTCAGCTAGTAGCCTATTTGCAAGCAAATGAAGCCCACATCGAACACAGAGAAATCCCACAGTACCCAATTCGTCTCTCTCACGACCAATGTTTGCGCCTTACATTGCAGAATGACAGCACCAGGTACCTGTATTATGATGCTGAGTTAGTCAAGGAGGTGGACATTTGTCTCCACAAAGCCTGCTGGAACAGGATTCAAGGAATTGTGGCCTTCCCTTGCTTCTGCTGCCATGACTGATGTTGATCACCTCCATAACTGCTATTATTTATATTCTGGCACTGCTGCTCCCAATACCTCAAATGCTTTCTCTGTCCTTCTTCGCTTTTCTCACAAGTTGGACTGTTACCATACATAGGCTTTTTTTTTTAAATGGCTCTGCAGATAAACAGACATGCTGACACCAATTCATGGTGGCACAACAGTAATAAACTTTCTGTCATTCTCTAAACTGCCTTATATTTGGAACAACGATGTGGCCATTGAACTGACTACAGTTGGTTTTTAATGTATCTGAACAAGTAGTCATGAACACACCTACTCGCCCTAAGAAGAGTCTTAAGTTCAGAAGGTCTGAACTTAAGGCAGAAGGTCTGAACAGGGCAGAAGGTCTAGTCGAGAGGGTTAAAGCTGCTGTAACGCCTGAAGATAAGATCCGAAGGTCGCCAGTTTGAGACCACCGGAAGCTTCCATGTACGGCAGACCTCGAGAATGTGGCTGATAAGATCTGAACTGTCTCAGCTGCCTGTGAGAGGGGAGTTGTGCTGGGCCAGCTGCTCTTTGGTGAGAGCAAAGAAGCAGATTATCAGCTGACGGAAGGTAATCATGTGGTGAGAAAGAAGGACTGGACGATGAAAGTGTCATCTGCATGTAGTTGTTCTTGTAAGATTAGAACTTTGTGATTTGTAAAAACCCTTGCGGTTTAGAAAATGCCTGCCTACGTAAACTGCCTTGAATTAAAGTCAAAGGAGCAATCTGATGGCCAAGAAAGGTGGTATATAAATACCAAATATTATATATTAAGTGCATTCTTCTAGCTGTTCTATAGCCCTACTATCATGAGCAAGAAGCTATTTTTCTCTGTGTATTCAGAAATTCCTGCAGCATCATGGGAGTTGCTTCCTTTCAACTTCACAAATCACTATAGGCTAGAGCAAATGGAATACCACTATCATACATGAACTTCACCAACTCTGGAGGACGAAATAATATTTGTGTGAGAAGGAAGGAATCTTGTTATGTCTTCATGCCATTCCTACATCTCTAGGCCAAAGTGCTATGGGAAGAAAGGAAATTGCTCCCATGCTGCTGCAGTAACATATGGATTCTGGACCTCATTTTTTAAAGACATGGTGTACCTAGAACGATTGCCTTAGCATCAGTGCTGTTAGACATTCCAGTGCATCGTAGCATTTCAACTGCTAGTAATGAGAGTGATCTTTGGTCACATGCAGAGTATAGGGAGTATTACTGGTAACATTTCATGGATTTGAAAAGTGGTTGTCTACATGAGACTGGATTTGCATCATGCAAAATTTGATACTTAGAAAGGATGGTAAAACAAGAGTAACAAAGAGAACAATGTATCTGCAAATGGCATCCTTCACAGAGAGAGGAGTGATGACAGCAGGATACAAGTATCTGGTTGTCTTGCGTGCTACCTGAGGCACCTGGTGGGCCACTGTGAGATACAGGAAGCTGGACTAGATGGGCCTTGGCCTGATCCAGCAAGGCTTTTCTTATGTTCTTATGATTTAGTCCTGCTTCAACAAATAAGTTGCATTATGAAACTGTCAAAGAAATATCAGTGAAGCTTTTAACAACTGCTTTGTGGAATTCTGAATTAATGTTTTCTTTGATTACTCTATTTTATATAAGGTTCATGAAAGCCAAAAGTCAGGCAATTTGGGGTACCATTAATTCAGAATATCATTTTTTTAAGGCAAGTTTTTTTTTCTTTCATTGTTTCACAAGTATCAGAAATTGCTCTAAAAGGATGGTCAGATAAACTGAAAACAAATTGTGAAAGGCATAGAAATAAGATGCTTTGGTCCTTTAAGCACAAGCACCAAGCTCTCCCCCACCTGCCAGCTTTTCCCAATGCCATCAGTGATTTGATACAAATTTGTATTTTGGACCTATATCTGGAAGCTTCAAAGAATGTCACATCACGGCATGACAATCTCTCTGAGGACGATGGACTTTCTGCACATCTCAACTGTTTCACAAAATCAATAGCCTGTGGTGTATTCAAGAGGAAAGTCACAAGTTAACTTGTGTCATACTGACTTCCAAGGATCAAACTGCAAAGAATATTATGCTTTGTATATAACAAATGACCAGTTCAAATACAGGTGTACAAAACATTTAGATATAAATCAGAGAGAAGCGGAAAGGGATTTTGTTAACAGCTGAAAGGCAATACTTAAACACCCCATCTCACCCATCTCCACCATCAATTTAGGTTTTACCAGTGCTTTAATATCTTCAGCATGGGAGATGCTGGACAGCTCCTTTTACCAGCTAGGGGAAGAATAATTTTCCATGGCTTCCTTGGGCAGAAAACTAAGCATAAAGGTTGCTTCTGTGGGGTCAGGAACAGCAAGGAAGAAAATACAGTACAACAAATCAAGGTGCCATAAGCCCACAAAAAGCCATGTACACAATACCAAGGTCCTATTTTTAGGTCAGCCCTTCAAACACAAGATCAACCAAGAAAAGCGGTTAGGCCCTATGCCTGTGATTTCTACGCTCCATGTACAAATGTGCTCTCAAACACTATAAAAATGGCAGTAAGAGGTTGCCCTTTAATGGGCACACCTGCTGGGAAGAGAGGGAAGAGCAATCTGTCATAATTCACCCAGTGCTGCTTTAGTCCAGGAAGTTACAAAACAGTATTTCATCAGAGGCCACAGAAGGAGAGCTAAACGCTGCAGTAGTATGGGACAATCTTTTAATCCATTTATGAAAAGCACTAGCAGTTTCCAGTGCAAAGCATGCAAAATGGCAAATACGTATAATGCGAAGAACATGACGATCACAAAAAAATTCCTTGCTGGTATTAATGTATAATCTTACAGGATAGCTGCCTCGCTGTACCAGAACCAAGTGCAAGCCACCTGTGTCCTGAGGAATCGTATTAAAACCACAAAGGTTTTTCCCTACAAATGGATGGCTAGATGGTGGTTCATCTGCAGGTTGAAATCATTTCTCAGCCCCAAACTTTATTAATAAACCTAAAAAATTAAAATCCTTGAAAGTCCCTTTTAGGAGGAAAAACAGAGGACAAAAATATCTGGGGGAGGAAGCAAGCAGACTTTTCAGCCCAGTGGACTGCTATGCTACTGCGTCCACCTGAACCCAGCTAGACAGCAGAATGCATCTTTCTACTCCATCCCACTATATTATAAGAGAACAATTTCCATGATCAGACAACCATCCCCTAAACAGCTGGACAAGGTTTGCTGATTTCACAGCAATCAGTGATCACTGACCCCATCATCGTCTCTTTCAAACTGCAGCTACCAAAAAAATACACATAATCAGCTTGAGGGGGATGAAAAACAAAATCTTCCATCTGTTCACATTTTCCTCTTTCTAAACTATGTGCTTTGTATGGGCTGATACTTTTTTTGGAAGCAGGAGGGAAAATCATCACATTCAGTGATTTCATAGCTGCACAGCTTTGTTTTAACTCAGCTGCTGCCTTGGAGGGAAATATATGAACATATGAAGCTATGTTATACCAAGTCAGATTACTGGACCACCTAGCCCAGTGTTATGGACTCTGGCAGTGGCACTCCAGATGCAGAGGCTACCCCAACCCAATTTCTTAGGTTCCTTTGAACTATTCAAGTTCCATGGGAACCCCCCTCTTGAAGTTAAATTGCCCACAACCCAATTTTGTAGGAAAAAGACATAGAGAATTACTTTTGATGACTGTTATTGTGGAAATCACTGGGCACACTATCAGGGTTAATGCTCATGGCAAACGATCGCACACATCTACATTTATCATCTACAGCAGTGATTCCCATAAAGTGGGTTGTGAGCCAATTTCAGGTGGGTCGCAAAGCATCCAGAGCAGCCATATTGAAAATATGGGAAGATGGGACACTGGAAAGGGGAAGGGCTTTGTGGTTATTTTCCTTCGGTCAAGGTTGTAAATAGGCTTTTTTTCTTTCTGATTCACTTTGCTATTGGAAAATGGCTGAGAAATAACTCAACTGATTGCTGCATTATCAGGAAAGCAGCAGGCTCTAGTGTCACAATGACGGCACTTCCAGCCATGACATCACTTCCGGTGCGTCCCAGACAGATTGCCATTCTAAAAAGTGGGTCCTGGCACCAAAACGTTTGAGAACCACTGATCTGCAGAGTCCTTGATTTCTAAAGTAAGAGATACTGAGGCTCAAGCATGCCTAGTAGCAGCATCCCAAGCAGGCCTGATGTGTTAAGACTAGTGATGCCTACTTATGAATGAAAAAAGTGCACTTTGTTCATGTACCAAAGCTAAGATCTGTAACTGAAGCAAGATTTAGAGCCAAGTCCTAGCTTGAATACATGGTGTGTGGCTGTACCTTATTCAACCTCGTCAGGTGAAACACGGCAACACAGATGGCAAACAAGTCAAATATGCAGATGCGGGAATTCGTCTTTAAGACTCTGTTTTGGAACCCACAGTCTCTCTAGCACAGTGGTTCCCAAACTCCTGGGGGGGGGAACCACCCAAGTGTGTGGGGGGGGAGGGGCAATGGTAATGATGCAATCCCCAGGATCCCTCAGAATGGCTTAAAACAGTGATTGGAACCCACTTCTGGTTTCATGATCGAAAATTATTTTTAGTTATTCTGTGGAGGTATCTGTAGGGCTCCCCACACCCCCTAGAAGCCAGTGCTTGCAGAGGCAAGTAAAAAATGTCCCTGGCAGTGGTGTGATCCTGGAATCACATTCTTGCCCTCACTGCAGGACACTTCCTTTAAAGGGGAATGCCCCGTTTCTGGTCCCCCTGGTGGGTTGTGACCTACCAGTTTGGGAATCACTGCTCTAAGCACATATACAACACCATCCAAATCTCACAATTAAATATACCAGACATTTTTTAGACTGTATTTCTGTGCTCCATCAAAGATGGTGTTTGACTCTTTGACTTTATATTGTCAATAATATTATGAGTGATGATGATGTTTTACTGTGTGTATTGTATTTTTGATTTGCTTTTTATACACTGTGGTCTGCTTTGAGGCTTTTGCATAAAATGAGGCATAAAATACAAAAAAAATGTTTAAGCCACCCCGATTCTTAAAAATAAGAAAACCTAGCTCTCGCATCTAAAGATCTAAAAGCTCTTCATACAAGACTTCATCCTCAGCTATAACAAAGCTGAAAGTAATGGGTGTGCCTTGATCCCTTGCACTCTTTTCTTCCCTCTTCTCTCTCCACTGTCTCTGTCAGTGTTGGACTATTGATTGCAAACTCAAACTAATTGCAAATTAGTATTTTTTTTACTAATGCTATTCTGAAAAGGAAGGATGCTATACAAATAAGGACTAAGTGGCACAGTTCTACAGACAAAAACCAAAAATTAACATGCCTTGCCCATATTGGAATAAGTAGCAAAGTCAGGAATGTCCCTTAAAACCATATCCAGTTTGGACTACCAAATTGATCAGAATATAATCTATATTTCATGGATGACAGAATTAACGGGACCAAATTATCAAGAACTCCTCAAAGCAACTATGCTGGATATGTTTTAGCAACATTTATTATCTTCTACTTACAGAAGAAAAATGTGAACAAAAATACAGTTAAAAACAAAAAAAAATCCAAGTCAGCAATTATCCAGATTACTTGTTAGCTCTCCAAAATCTGACATACCATTCAGCATCTCTGGTCCATGCATCTACTTTGATGCTTATCTCCTTTTTTTATACCATAGTTGCATTTGAGCAACATTTGGAAGTGGTGTGGATACATGCATCTGTGGTACAAAATGGGTTTTTAAACCAGCATCAAGCTGGTGATATGCATTTGAGATATGGACGTATTCTGTTTAGTTCAGAGCTGAAATGGAACTGATTCCTTCTGGTAGCCTAAGAAAATATACAGTACATCTGTGATTAATCTGACAGGCTGCACCACCTCATAAGGAGTGAAATTCACCCAAGCGCTGCAGGCCAACACAACTCCAGTATATCACTTAAGTGCCACTTAAGCCTTCAAGACAGGGACATAACAGAGTTAGGTGGCTGGGCAGTGTGACAGAAGATGAAATTTACTATTAAAAATACAAAGTAATTGCTCAAAAGCATGTTGGGCAGTAAATTAACAGTTAACTATTCTGGAAAAGTCCCAGTTATTGTTGTACGCTTGTACACGTCTTTTCATGTAATATATAATAACTCACCTACAGAAACAGTGGTCACAGATATTAAGATGTGAATGGTAGAACCCATATCTTTCAGACAGGAATAATATTAATTATCATATTAATATATATCAACTTACAGGTATAAAGCAAAACACTAAAGAATAAATATAAAATATATAACACAATATTTAAAAACCAAGCAGGTTAGTTTTATCCTATCCTGCTTCCATTTCCTTTCTCCTTTGTTGTGTGCATACGTACAACCCAATCCTATCCACACACCACCACCACCCCGCTCACTGATGCAGGCACACCAAACTGGCTTGCGCTGCATTCTGCGGGAGGAAGGGCATTCCCAGAGGTCTCATTCACCCAGGTCCATGTGAATCTGCATCAGCAATTTGCTGTTGCTCCCTCTAACAACTGCAAATTGCTGATGCAGATTCACATGGACCTGGGTTGTGGAATCAGGTTCAGGAAGGGGTTTTGGATTTGGTGGCTGCTGCTGCTGCCAAACCCACCCCTTTCTGAATCCAATCCATTCTCCCCGATCCTCATTCCAGCCTCTTCCACTCCGTTATGCCTCTCCCACCAAGAGCATGCAGCAATGCCAACAGAGTGCCCATGATCCTCCCCTGACTTATCAGTGGCAGTGGAGAATGGCAGAGGTCCTGTGGACTGCTGTTGCCCCTACATGGCCTTTGAGTGTTTGCATTGGCAACCATGGCCCATGAAATGGTGGAGCAGGTTTTGCCCTGTTGCTTTGGGACTTGGGGTGGTGGATTGCAAGATGTACCACTGTATGCCCAGCAGAGGACTGGGTCATGGAAGCAACTTCTTGTATTTGTAATGCACGTGACCCCTTCCCCTCTTCCGTTCTCGGAAAAGTCAAGCTCAGGTTTGAAATTCAAATGTTGGTCTCTATGAGTATACGGATATTTCACTTTCATGATGACACTAATACAAGTTCATTAATGGATAAATGAGATCCATAAAAGTTAGAACATCCCAGCCTAGGAACATCTATTTTAAACATTTCAAAACCTGAAGCAAAAAGTAACAGTGAGGTAACCAACTGAGGACTCAATCCTAATGGACCGATGCTAACCACTTGCGTCAGCCGAACTTCTGCATCACCGACACAAAAGCACCGACTGGCACCCCCGCATCAGCGCTGGTGCCATTGGGCCAATGCCAGCAGCAGTGTTGGCCCAAGTGTGCCGGCCCAAGGCCCTGCTTGTACACCAGCTGAACTCAGCTAGCGCAAGAGCGGTTCTGGGCAGAGGAACTGGGGGTGGGGCAGGCTGGTAGAGTGTGCCAGACTGGGGAGGGGGGTGGGGCTGAAATGCGCCCATTAGGCCTCTGTCTCCAGGCCGCACAACGTCCTTGGCTCTTGCTGCCACCTGTGGACAGTTAAAAGTCAGGTTTTTTTGAGGCCTCGGGAGGCTGTGCATGGCTTCCCCAGGTTTCAAAATGCCTTCTAAAGACATAATTCATCACTTTAGTTTCCCCTGAGAAACCAAAAGTGTCTATTTTAAGCCTTTAGAAAGAATTCTGAATCCCGGGGGAGCCGTGTGCAGCCTCCCTGGGATTCAGAATACCCTTCAGCAGGATCTGGAGGGCCTGGGGCAGGTGAGTCACTGGAGCAGGTGAGACATGTCCCAGGATTATCCAATAACAAACTGGACCAATGACCTACATTTCCTTTTTATCTTCTGCTTTCCACTGTAAAATAATCAACTACTTGAGTGGTTTTCGGTTACCAAAATTTCAAAGAGGTAGAAATCATTTCTGGGCTAACCCTATATAGATCAAATTGTAGCCTGAAGCTTCATTAATAGCCTTAACAGGAACCTGATTTACCGCTGAAGTTCTGAGAATTTGCTGAGGCATCCAAGATGGGGGGATGGATGAGATGGGATAGTGCCGACAAATTTTCTCTTTTGACCTGTTTTCAACTTCATAGTAGGATCACAATATTGCAATTCAGGAAAGAATTTTCTCCCAAATTCAAGTGAGTGGGTAGGTGAGCACTTACATTTTTTCCTGTATTTTTTTTAATTTATTCTTAACAGTTTATACACTACCAGTCTCCCACAGGACTCAGAGGAATTCACAGCAAAATCAACAATCAATAAAATACTGTATAAGCATCATTGCCAAATCCACATAGAACAGTCAAAACAAATTCCAAAGCAGTAACCAACAGCACAAACCTATGAATGCTTACTCAGAAGTGAGTCTCATTGAGATGAATGAGACACCCTCCCAGACTAGTGTACACAGACGTTCCCCATATCCACAGGCGATCCGTTCCATCCCCCCCCCTGCACGGATATGGAAACTGAGGATATGAAGGAACCTATCTGTACTGTATAGCAGAGGTTCCCAAACTGGGGCATCGTGACACGCCAGCCAGGGAAGCACTGACAGCAGTGCCAGCAATCTTGCAATCATGGCAGCACAAGGGAAAACACAGCTATTTATAAATTTACCAAAGGTTACTATGGCTCTCCAGAGAGTGGAGGAAGCCCATGCCCCCTCAGCAAGCCTCCCCACACCTTAGAATTGCTGAAAAATGCAATTGCAACCCACTTCCTGTTTCACAACAAAAACTGGAAGTGTGTCATGATTGAATTTTCTCAGCAATTCTAGGGTGCAAGGAGGCTTGCAGAGGGGGCTGCAAGCTTCCCCCACCCTTTGGAGAGCTATAACAACGCTTTCAAAGTTTCAGAACAGCCCTTTTTCCCCCTAGCAGCAGTGTGATCACAAGAACTCTAGCACAACCTGCTCCCCTCTCCTCCCCTGCAGGGACGCACAGTGACCCAAACTCTCCCAGGGAGTTTAGGAACCACTGTTGTATAGAGAAGTACCCCCCCACCTCTGTGCCCCCTACCTTCCATTTACTTCATTAGGAAGCAGGCATATTTCTTGCTTTTACAGAGGCTAGAACAGGAATGCAAGAAGCAGGCAGGCAGCCTGCACACTAGGGGGAAGTCAGTGCTGCACTGCTAAGTCAGAATCTTAGCAGGAAGCTCCCGGGCCCTGGCACTAAACTTTGGGTCAGAGGTAGTGCGACCTGGGACACCATCCACCCCCAATGCCACTGTCTGCTGTGGCACTATAGGAGATAAAAGCTCCTTACAGTGCTCCTCATGCAAACCTGGAAGTGTGGGACTTTCAGTTTATTTAAAGAGACCACATGAATGAAGGAGCTCCTTTGGTAATCCTCCATCTGGTAACAAAAGCCTCCATCTGTTAAGGAGGCAGATCATCAGTTTCCTGCTCAAGTGAGCAGGAGATATATCAATGCAACTCACATCCATGGTGGACTGTAGGGAGAGGGTGGTTGCAAAGTTGGAGTGAAGGGCGACCTGAGTTTGCCACTCCCTCATGCTCCTGCCATCTGCCACAGACACAAACCACGTCAGGTTGCCTTGTGGCTGGGCCAATAGCACTTAAGAGTCAAATGATAGATTACAAATCAGGCCTAACACACACACATAGCTGCTAACATGGTCAGCTTATATAAACAGAACAACTTGAAAAAGAGAGAGACTCCCAGATTACCATGGAAAATATGAACAGGGATTTCCACATTTTTAATCCTAGATGTAGCAATGTGGTCTTCCAAAATGCACCATTCAATTGTGGAATTCACTGCCACAAGGTGGGAGGATAACCAGTGGATTCAAGATACTTTGAATAAAAATTTAAATAGATGTTGAGAAACATATCCTACATCAATTTGAAGCTGGTAGCCAACCTAGATAAACGAACACTCTGATGAACACTCCCAAGTATACATGTGAAAATCAAAAACTAATTAACAGAGAAAAGTGTTGCCACTTTCATGCCCTGCTTGTGAACTTACACTGTTAGGAACAGAATACTGGATTAGATGGACCTGCAGTCCAATCCCTAGGATAAGTCTTAGGTGATCACCCTCCAGCTTTACACTGCTCGTATGAGTAGATGAGTTATATGACCTAAATGTGCATGATTGAATCAGTTCAGAACATATGAATTGCCTTTATTTTTTGCACTCTAGTCTGCGCTGCCATAGTGGAAATGGATCGTTCCCATTCTTATTTGTTAGCCACTATAATCTGGGCCATATTGCAAATTATTTGTAATGATAGTGGATGGAGAAGCTTGCTTCTGGGCTTGGGTTGGGCAAAATGACCTTTTCTCAGATCCATTCCAGCCCTACAAATCAGCTTCAGTGCCACCCCCTGTCCCCATTTAGAAGGCACTACATAACTGTTCTAATGCTCACAAATTACATAGACGGAGATGGCCACTGGACAGAAAGACAAATTGTGTTGGTGAAAATGATCACAAAATTAGAAGTTACAGCACTATGCCGACCGTGGTGTTTAATATAATGTAATCCTTTTGAAATGCAGTTCTAAAGGAAAAGAGGCTATCCCAGTCTAGAATATGCAGTCACCTGGAGCATTCCACTTCACAGGCCTCATCACAAACAAAAGCGGTTTGATTTTCATAGGGCTTTCAAGAGAGCTGGGAATTATGATGTATACCCAACTGAGAAGGGAGCCATAGGGAGAGGAAAAAATCAAAGAACAAAAAGGGAAAGCAAATTCTCTTTCACTGACTCACCGACAGTGGTCAATGGAATAAAGGCATCTTAGTTGCTCAGATTGGTGAGGAAAGGCACCAGATTCCAATGACAGTTTGAAACACAAGTCAGTACCTGCTATCATGGGTGCCTGGGACACTCTGATAAAGTGAAGCAGAAGGGAAGTTCAAAGGGGAAGTTGCATCCCTGGCCCTTGCACCGCCAGGGGCCAGGTCCACAGACTGCCACCCCCTGAGACTGCCACCCCCCCCACTCACCTGGAGCCTCCAGAGTCTCGCTCGATGTCCACAGGCGCTCTGAAAGCATTCAGAAGCTTTCGGAAGGCATTTAAACTGTACTTCTGGATTCAGAACACTTTTGGAGGGCCTGTGGATGTTGCATGCGGCCTGCCTGGCCCTCGGGAAGGCCCTGGAGGGTGGGCAGTGGTGGCAGCTCCAGAGGGCAGGCAGCAGCAGTGGCTCACACGGCCTGACCTTTATGGCACCCAGGACCATGTGGCCCCCTAGACTCCTGGCAGGTACGCCTTTGCAAAGGGGAAGGCTTGGTCATTTTCATAACCTGAACCAGTTGAAGTGCGCTCGCTCTCGCTCTCTCAAAATTAAAATTGTTAACACACATGCATTTATACCATCTACTGCATTTATACTTATAAAATATTTGGCCTAGGTATGTAAAGGCAATTGAAGAATATTTGGCACATTTCAGAAACAGGAGCAAAGTGCCAACAGGGGCTACTAAGTCATGTGCTACCTGACTTTTGCAGCTTTCTGCAGTTCTGAATGGGTCTTGTTAAGTATCCATATAGCAGCTTCATGATTATTCTCAGTGTGTTAAATGGCCACTGTCCCAAGAGAACCAGACAAGGCAAGAAAGCATTCAGACCCAATTCTCATGCTACTTTTTCAAACTTTTTCTTCCATAAGGTGAAGGCACAATATTGGTTTCACACAGTAATCACTTTTTTTTAAAATTGTTTTTATTAATTTTTTAAAAAAGAGATGGGATAGGGTTACAGAAAACAAAGGAATGGGTTAAACAAAGGTAAACACATTAGGTAAGTACCTTGCAATGCATCATAATATCTTAAAAATATCATCAATCCAATTAAAAATATCATTTCTAAGGTTATCTATTTCATACTCAATATATCCAAAATCTTCTTTACTTATAAATTATGAAATATCTTAATATCCAACGTTGAACTATGTAATCAGTACTAATCTTTTATTACTTTACCATTCTTTACTTTTTCTTACTTTTTCACAGTAATCACTTTTAACCAGGTGGTAAATATTCACCAAGGGACATGGTGGCGTTGCCTGGTTAAACCACTGCTGCTGGGCTTTCTGACCAGAAGGTTGGGAGTTCAAGACTGCGTGATGGAGTGAGCTCCCATTGCTTGTCCCAGCTCCTGCCAACCTAGCAGTTTGAAAGCACATAAAAATGTGAGTAGATAAATAGGGACCACTTCGGTGGGAAGGGAATGGCGTTCCGTGCACTACAGTGTATAGTCATGCTGGCCACATGACCACGGAAGCGTGTCCTCGGACAAACGCTGGCTCTATGGGCTTAGAAACGGAGATGAGCACCGCCCCCTACAGTTGGGTCACGACTAGACCATTCAGTCGTGGGGAAACCTTTACCTTTAAATATTCACCAAATGAGATAAGTCCACTGCAAACTAGAATTTGCTTTCAACTAGGGCCCTTCGACATGCACACACAATAGTGTGAGAGCTGCTTTTGCATGTTGTGATCCCCACGCTGAAAAGCTACATGCACATGAACTACAGAAAAAGAATATAGGGAGGGAGAAACCTATGTCTCCATTTGAATGGATGCTGCTCTTACAAGTATAAGATTAGTGGTTAGGAAGGTATACAATCCTCTGAATACAGAAGCACAGCACTCCTCAATGTTGAGGCTGCTGTAAGTCTTGGCAGGGGCAGGAACTGGGCCTGGGGAGGGTATCCCAACAGTGCTGTGGTGATCACACACCACAGTGCGCACAATGTGGCAGACATGGAGGGGCTTTCCCCCTTACTGGGGGGTTGAGCTGGCCTTGAGGAGGGTCCAGAAGGCCCACAGCCCCCACTGCAGGCTTCCCCAATGTGTAAAATCACTCTGTTTTGCAATCAGAGCACATTTCCGGTTTTCACATTTCACTGCTGAATGGTTCATAGTTCCATAATATTCATGAATGGAAGTCCCATTAACTAACCCTAACTCCAACAAATGGTATAACTCCATACTAGAGACAGAATTAAGGGCCAATTCTATCCCATTTTCCAGCCCTGGTATAGCCATCCCAACAGAGTGTGTGCTGCATTCTGTGTTGGGCAGCAGTTGTGGAGCAGTTCTTACTCTCCTCAAAGTAAGGGAACATTTGTTCACTGACCTCAGGGCTCCACTGCCAGGTGCATTGGTACCAGAAAGCTGGCTAATTGGCCCTTAGTCTTGTACAAGATGTATTTTGCAACTTACACTACTGCAGAGCCACACAGATTTTGTTGCAAAGGAATAGCCTTCCACAGAGTTTACCACAGAGTTGGTTTAGTTTACCAGGCTAAAATTGGTGCAATCACTGGTGAAAGACTCACATTCAATAGCCCTCTTCATCAGTGAGTCTAAAAGGTCTAGGACACTCATGTCACTGTGTGGGGTCAATGATCAAAGACGTCTGGGTTGCAAATGAACCCCTTCAATATTACACAACTTCAAAAGGCTGAAAAGGGATCAGGTGTATGGGGCTTACTGATTCCTACCAGGGCAAGAGTCAGGAAGGCCATGGTTATCACAGTTCAGGTATAAAAGGAAAGGAGGAGGGGAAAGATAAAACCACACACAAAGCGAGAGAGGGAGAGAGAGGGAGAGCGGTATTAGAGAGGTGGTTTGTATTTAAAAAAAGAAGGAAAGAAAAAACACTTCAGGGGTTACAAGATTATGCAAAATGGAGGAAAATCTGCATTTCAAAAACCGACTATCACACTTAATGAAGGAGAGTTGAGCGAACATCAAGCTAGTGCTCTTGCAGTCATGGATGAGAGACATTTGCATTATAGCTCTCCATTTAGGTCATTATAACTTCCCAGGGAAGCAAACAAAAAGAAAAGTAGCTTCAGAAATTTAATTCCTCATACCTGCTCCCATTCCAAATGCTGATTTTGCTGGGACCATTAAGGTCCACATGAAGCTCTCCTTTACAGAGTTCAAAATGGAAAGTTACCTGTGTTTCTCAGTTGGAAATTCACTCTTAACTCCTCTCTTCCCAATACTCATTCTACTAATAAAAATGTGTTTCTTTTTAAAACATCAAACTCCAAGGACTGAGAACTTAAACCAATATATCTTGGAGCAGATTACTGTAGCTCTAGGAATGCAGAGTGATATATAAAGTTATTACCCTGCAGATCAGGTTCCAACACCCATTTAAGGAAATCCATAATAAAAAGTCTGCTTTTTACCTCTAATTTGACAACACCATCCTATTACAACAAATATCTCCAGGAACCTATTTTGGACAATTATATTCTCATATCGGGTTGACTTGGAAATAATCTCATCTTCTATTTTTCAATTAACAGGCAGCAAACTTGTTGCTGATGTTTCCCTCCAATGCACATGCAAATAACTAGAGATACCTACAATACTGTACTGTGTGAGCGCACCATACTGACAGAATAGAGTCAAACATTTTTATTCCCATTCTCCTTCAAAACATAAATGTACTGCTGGGGCTTTCAATCATATATAGCCTGAATCTTTACTTTCACAAGCTTTTGTGCATCTGTGTCACTTCTATACATATGGTCTCAATTTACACCACAGAAGCTCAGCAGAACAGAAAAAGAACTAATGTCTTTCCTGAGGCCGGTACTGGTAGCCAAGCAACCCAAAATGACTGATATCCCTTAAAAAATGGATTAAATTATCCTAGTCCTATATAGTTGAGGAATTGTCTCTTGCCCTACACATTATCATGCTCTCTGTAAGATCACCCAGTATTACTCTTTAATAAATTGAATCTGAAACCATCAACATCAGAAAACCTATAAGAGGAAACGTAGATTATTGCCTGTTATATTAATTCTGCATCCCCTTGACTTCACTACTTTACCACAATGAGATAAGTAAAGATAAGTAGACATTTTCACTATTAACATTAATTCAGGTCATTTTTTTTTTAAAGGTACACTAAAAGCAAAAACATCCAAGATGCTTCTAGGCCCTACAGTTCAACATCAAACATAGATTCAAATATTATGCTACTCTATCTGCTGA
Source organism: Lerista edwardsae (assembly GCA_029204185.1). Classification (NCBI taxonomy): domain Eukaryota; kingdom Metazoa; phylum Chordata; class Lepidosauria; order Squamata; family Scincidae; genus Lerista; species Lerista edwardsae. The sequence goes on along the minus strand of JAJKFI010000016.1, from coordinate 4,685,463 downwards.
AGATACAATGAAGAAGATGAAAGAGTACAGAATGAAGGCAAGAAACCCTTTTTCAAAGTGGAAGGGATTATCTGATAAAGTACTAGCCTCTGCTCCTCTCACTTTCCAATGCTCTAGCTCAGCGCTCTCTCCGCCTCCACATTTCCCCTTCCTCTCTGTGCCCTTCTTCCTTTTCCAATTCTGGAAGTGGAAGGAGGAGCAGCAGCACTGGAGGCAAGTAGATGGACAAAGACGGGTGTCCCCTTTCAATCTGCTGCTGGGACAACAACTTCAGTTGGCCTCATAGATGAGCCAGCCCAGTCTGGGACATTTATCAGACTGTGTAAAACAGCTTGGGCCAGGGAGAGGGGTTTGGATTTGGCCTGCACTGCTGTGACCAGTCTCACCCTTCCTGGTGAAACTAATCACCTAATCTGCCTCCATCCCCGCTGCCCCAGAAAGGCTCCTCACCCCTGGAATGCCCACTCACTTCCGTCCCCGGACATTACTGTGTCCATGTAGATTGGGCATCACACTGATCTATATAACGCTGATCTATATTTTAATATCTCTAACAAAAGCTTAATTCTCCAATTCCTCTAAATGATAATTGTTTAAGAGCACAAGCCTAGGCACGTCTACTCAGAAGTAAGTCTCACTGTGTCCAATGGGGCTTACTCCCAGGAAAATGTGTACAGGTTTGCAGCCTCAGTAGCCTTTAACACTGTCTTAACATCATAACCTCCTATCTCCTCCAACTCTTTCAAAGCAACAATTCTGGAATAGAAAACCAAACTAAGGGCGCAAGTTAGACTGGCACAGTTAGGCCAGTGAAGTTTGGCCGGCAGAAGGGACACTGTAAAGTAGTGTTTGGACCACTCACGGAGTCAGAGAGGTCAGCACACAAGTACGCCATCCTCCCTGACTCCGAGAGTGGTCCAAACGTGTTTTACGGTGGCTCTTGTACTGGCCAAACTTCGCTGGCCTAACTGTGCCGGCCTAACTCCAATTTAGGATTGCGCCCTGAGTCAAGTGAGCATTACTTTGACAGTTAACCTTGGTGTAATTTTAAATGGTTGAATATATTCATCTGGGTTTGTGTCTGTATCCTACATCAACAGGTTTCTGGTGAAAACATCAAGTTGGCAATTTTAAAATTCAGGCATTTAAAAAAATGTCCCTCGTGGGCCTAGAGGAAAACGTGTATGATACGCTTTTCACACACGCATACACTTCTAAAACCAGGAGGGAGGTTGCCTTGAAAATTACCATTTTACAACTTTAAAAACATGTGACAGTATTCTGTGAGTTTTATGGCCACATAAATAACAATAGTTGACTGATAAATCCGTCATTGGCAGAACACACCACATCATACAAACATAGCTTAGCCAGTGACATTTTGTTTGAGACATCAGAGACAAATGTCCCTAAGGAAAGAGGAAATGGAAATCAGCAGAGCCCAGGCTAGTCAAACCAGGAACATCCAAGTAATTTCTTCTAGTAGTTTATGTAATGGCTAAAATAACTCATTTTACAACAGGGGCTGCCCTTGAGATTTCTGCAACTGTACTGCTGACATTCTTTGCCCTCTATAGAAAGGACTCCCTAGAGAAGTTGTGGAAAGTATCCAGAAAGGTAGCCATACAGAAAAAAGAAATGTAGATTTCAGTGCATACATTGTTGACATGACTCTTATGAAGTCTTAACAGTTGCAACCACCTGAGTTACTGTGACTCAACTATTTGCCCCAAGGTTGGTGCTGTGACTCTGACAAGCATTCAGTTGTACTGCTACAGTCAGAGTCCGGCATGGGATCAATAATGTTTGTGATACCAGGTGTGGGGCACAGATGATGTGCACCATATTGATGTTACTGACCTGCCCCACTACCATTCATTTGACTTCTGCTAAAGCATGAAAAGCTGGACTTGAAACCTGCTGCCATGCAGGATGGATACTATATTGGACCAGATGGACTGGGTCTT
>JAJKFI010000016.1:4591067-4683486 GCA_029204185.1 Lerista edwardsae | reverse complement strand
GCTTATAGATACCTGCAACTGTGGATACTGGGACACATTTTTAAAGAGAGGGGAACATCAGTGTGTTTACTGCAACAAGGTAAAAAGAAAGATTTGTTTAATGTTCCCCTATCTTTTTAATTGGTGTCCCAGTATCCATGGTATCAGTGGATAACTGAAACAATGGATACCAAATCTGTGGATACTGGGGCAGGCCTCTACTACTACTAGTAGTAGTACTCCTACTACTACACACTACAAACAACAACACTGCAATAAGTGGTATTTGTAAGCAACCTTGGGTATTTGCTTTGGTAAAGGCAGGATACAAATCCCTTAAATAAATAAATAAATAAATAAATAAATAAATAAATAAATGCTAATTTGGCACAAGGAAGCTCAACATTACGCATTTGTAACATACAGTGAATACAATCTACCTCCTACTGACCTCAATGGCAGCAGAATGTGTTTGCACTTAGTTCTCCCTAGGAGCCTAGTATAGCAGCAATAGAGCTAACAGTGAAGTTCTACGTACTGTATCAGTTGATATACCCTTAATGTTGTCTACACTGCCGAGGAGATCCAACTCTCAAGTAATCACTGCTAAAACTCTTCCATAGGCATGTGACCTCAGCAACAACCAAAACCAGAAAGGGCTAAATTGTCCTCTCTCATGAAAATGAGTGCAACATCTTTGAAATGATCAGGCCTGCAAAAAGAAGGGAATTTCAGATTATGAAATTAATAGAGCTGCCTGAAAAGAGGCAGCACTATAGGGTTGGCAGATGTCCCATAAAATGATTATCCTCATTCAAAAGCATCAAACCTCCATAGAACCTACAGAGATGGGAGCTGGAAAATGTTTTCTGATCTACAAGAACAGAAGACATTTGTGCGCTAAATAGGGAGACTCCAGTAGACAATGTTTTAGGAGGGCTGCGATGCAATTACATCCAGGAAATTAAGAGGGCCTTCTGAAATCCAATCCACGTTACATGAAGATAGAGTGATTGGAACTTGCTGTTGGAGCCACTTCGCCAGTGGGGGCAGCAGGCCATGCCCCTGCCAAGATACAATACAACCAGTGATGTCATCTGGTAATGAAGAACGGGAACGCTGGGTGGGACTTACGCGTGATTGGCAGCCCGTCTGTTCCGTTCCGTGGCTGCCCTGCCCTCGGGGGGGGGGCTGCCTCCGGTTGGCGCACCCCACTGCTGCTTGCTCAGGCACCCAGTGTGTCCCCTGTCCCCCCCAGTGAGCAGGCGCCCCGCCGAGGCCAGGGCAGCCACGGAACGGACGGGCAGCCAATCACGTGTAAGTCCAGCCCAGCATTCCTGTTCTTCATTACCAGATGACATCACTGAATACAACTGCTCTGCCTACTCTGGACAGGCACCACTGTCATACTGGCAAAGGCTGAATTATGCATTTTGCTGCTATTTTGCAACTTCAGCAACACATTTCTCATTTTCTTTATTGCCTCTGGCAAAGATACACACATTCCAATGGGTTGCTGAAACTCCACTTGCCCAAAAGCATTTTAATTGTTTCAGGATGGAGACATGGCTCCCGGTCCTTAATGGCTATCATCGTTCACATTAGATTACTGCATCTTAACAATACAGCTATTACCAGGCCACAGCGTTCCTCAGTCTGGAATGACTGATCAAGTAACAAATACACTGCTATAGAATAGTATATGTGCAGAGGTATATGTCTTTCTAGAAGTACAGAAATTTCTAGAAGTATAGAAATTCTCTTGCTTATGTTGGTAAAAAGGAAAACTTGAGCTAGCTGCTGTGTATCATCACAAAGGCTGGTTGTATCACCTGATATAGCCCAGTTTCTTTTCTTTTTAAAGGCTTTATTTCAGCATTAGACTTCCAGAATCAAAGGAGAAAAGTCCAGTCCTCAGCAGCTGGGATTTGCAAGCATAAAGCTTCTCAAAAGCTGCACAGCTCATGGCCATGCCCTTTTTATCTAAACAAATGTCTGTGTTTAACTGGGCTACAGTGTGTGTCATTGCCAACTCGGAAAAGAATACCGAGCTTTGTCTTCATGCGACCATAATTGCGCAGATATGCCTGGGGAACACGCATACAGACCCTGTTGTGCTCTGTGGCCTTCTCTAGGCCTGCTTGTTGCAATGCCATGTACCCAAATGACAGTGTGTGGCTAACACAGCAAGGGCTGTTTTTCCTCCTTCCCATTTTCTCTATGGCAGGATCTTGCTCTGCAAACACTGAGCACAGATTTGTGCTTCCCTACTTTCCTCCAGCCGTTTGTGACGAGCGAAACTCCAGTTGGAGATATCAGCCAGCAAATCCCACAGTGGCATGGAAACCCCCACTGGGCTTCCAATCACAAAGCCCCTCCTGGCCCTTGCATAACAGGCTTGACAGTTAAGGTGCAGCACAGCTGGAAAGATGACAGGCTGTTCCTTGTCACCTTTGTAACTGTGTGCCTGTTCCAAATTGTGCTGCACTCCTGAGTCAAGTCCTCCTTCCTCCCCCGGCCAAATTGGGGCATCAAACAGAAAAGGCATACAACATATCATGTCGCATTGAGATTCAAGCCCTAGGTCTGCATCTTCATTCAGTTCCAAAACTTCCTGGGAAAAGTTTACATTTGGTTTCAACATACAAACGCTGGAGATCAAACACCTGAATCACACACACGCTTTCCGTTTTCCCAAGATCCAGAAGCAACAGCAGCAGGGACACCAGTTAGCTGGTAAAGCTCCCAACCCATCAATTGACACTTTAAGGCAAAAAGTGAGATGCAAGAGGAGACTGGGCCTCCCGACTCTCCTATTTCTCAGAAGAATATGCAATCAGCCAGGGTTAAAGAGGCCATGTTTTTCACATAATGCAATGAAAAATCCTTTCTAACTTGCCCCATCTCAAGGTCTTGGTGAGGGTGAAAACAATTAAGACAGCCATTCCATAACGCTAACAAAAATATAAGATACTGTGAATTAAAATGTAAAATCATTCTAGAATAGGTTAAGCCCAGCCAGCACTAGCTTGCACAAATAAAAGCTTACAGTGTTTATTACAGAAGTGCTCTTGCTTGGACTTGGATGACTCTCCAGGGAAAGCAAGTTCTACAGTCATGTACTGTACCAAGAACATCTCTTTGTGCTTGAATTAAGACATAGGCAAAACATAGGCAAGAATATACTCTTATTGCAATGGAACATTCAAACACTCTCATTTGTTAAGACGTCTTATTCTGGCTGTTCGTTCAGATCAGATAAAGTTGAGCTGTTTATGTATGTGCCTTTATTACTGCACTGACATACGCACAGGTTGGTTTTTTTTAAACCAAGCAATCTAGCAGCATAGAGTACCTGATATAGTTAAACCCAAGAATTTGCCCAAGTTCAGTCAGCTTATCAGTGACAAAGCACAAAATGAAACCCAGAAGTATCTTAACTCTCCAACAAGCGGTTGCCAACTACAGCTTCTTCAACATTACTAATTTTAAACAGGCACAATATAAGGCTGCAACCCTACCCATACTTTCCTGAGAATAAGCCCCATCGTACACAAGAAGACTTACTTCAGAGTAGACATGCCTAAGATTATGCCCTAAAGTGGTGATCAGATGGACTGTATGCCTGCTGTTTTGTGAGACCTTGTCACGGACTTCAATGGGATGATGAAGGGCAGCACTATACAACTATGACAGTATCAAGAGTTCCAAATTCTTAAACCTTTTAATATTACCTCTACTGTAAGAGGTAGTAAGCATATGAAAAGCCTAATGTGACTCCCAACCCCCTCTCTCCCTTCAGGAAATTACAGACTTGAAAATAATGAATCTGGCACACTGCACCACTTTCTGGTTCAATGAGGTGACAGTATCCTAAGGTGAAAAAAGAGAAAAGTGCAACAACTGGGAGAGGAAACAAAGAGGGGGGGGAAACCAAGGGTCTGTTCTAGCCCTGGTAGAACTCTCCAAGGCTTATCTAGTCCAATGTGTAAGGACCATCCAGAAGTCCATAAGCAGACTATGAATTATTGCCCACCCCCCACTCCTGCTCCCTAGCAACTAATTTTAGAGAAAGCCTACTCTCTGAAGCTAGATATAGTATATAGCTTTCATGACTAATAGGTACTGAGAGAAGACTTGTCCTCGTGAATTTACCTAATCCCCTTTTGGAATCATCTAAGTTAGAGGCCACAGCCACTTTCTGATAGTACAATGAAAATATTGACTCAGTGCATGGCAACTGTGAAAGTAAATTCCACACTAGAGATAATTAGGAAAGGAGTATGTCGGGGTCTCCTCCCCTCCGGGGGACCAAGAGTCCCACAGCCTGCTGGCAGGCCCCTTTGCCGGGGAGCCAAGGATAGGGTTACCAGATACAAACTGGGACAGAGTGTCTATCATACCTGTAACCATTGTATAGAAGAGGGAATTTGGGCAGGTGCAGCTCATCAAGGAAGGGTTTCAAAAGCTGCACCTGCCAAAATTCCCTCTGATGCACAGTGGTTAAAGGTATTGGCAATCTGTTCCAGTTTGAATCTGGTAGCCCTAGCCAAGAAGACCCCAGCTGCATCCCGTGCCAAGGCCGTGCAGCTTGGTGCAGTCTCTGGGGACTTGGAGGGGAGGTTCCCACTCTCCCGGGCAAAGGGTTCCAGCAACAAAGCGGACACTAGGAGGGCCCTGCCAGCCCTTGGGGCTGGCATCGGGCACATGTCTGGCTCTGGCTGCAGGCCAACTGGCACCAAGCAGGGCCTGCTCAACGGGCAAGGCAAGTCCCAAGCCATGAGACAGCAGCCCCAGCTGGGACAGGGACTACTCATGAGGCAGGAGAGTAGGAAACAAGCCACAGCTGCCCCAGTGGCTCTACCTGAGAGAAAGGTGGAGCAACTGCCTTTAAAACCACCAGTGGCCTGTGATGAGGGTCAGCAGGGTTTAGGCTGCTGGCTCAGCCAGATGCTGGCAGACCACCGATAAACCTCATGAAAGGAGCTGGAGCCGGGGTGAGACAACCCCCTGCCCTCTTTCTACTGGCCAACTGAGGCCCTACATAGAATAGGTTAGGGCCTCACCTTACTAACCTCTGGACCTGCCTGACTTCTGCAGGCTAACGTTCTGCTGGGGTAGCCTCTGCCTCCCAAGGGTCTGATAGAGTAAAAAGAAAAGATCTGCTCCAAGATCTCTGTTCTGCCAAATTCCCTGCTGGGCCTCCAAGGGCCCTAATGCCCACACTAGGCTAACTAGTTTCCCCTCCAGAGCAGCCTCAGATATAGGCAAGAGGGAGGGGGTTCAGTCACCCACTGGGCCTCCTCTCTTCCAGAAGCTTTGATGGGGATCACCGGCTGGCCAGCCTCCTAGACTGCCCTCATCAACAGCTTTGTTCCGAACTACTCTAAGTCTAGCACCAACAAACCCCACCACCAAACAATAGGCAGTCAGCTTGCCCAAGCCACAACTGATTGAGCCACAACTCCACTTGGTGGCTCCAGGGGCGTGGCAGCCATACAACAATTCCCAATGGTTATTCCCCACAATAACCTTACCTTATCCAGTCCAGCAATCCGTCCTTCAGGCAGGCAGTCCCCATCCAGCACCTACGTGGTGCCTTCCTCCAGCTCCTGCCTCCCACCTTATTCAGTGCAGCTAATCGGTGTGTGTTGCTAGGCAGGCTCTAGCATCAGCCACACCCATCTGCACCTGTGCTAGCCTCCCCTTCCTAGCCAGAGCTCTCATCAACCTGCAGCTGTGTTCCTGCTGCAAGCACAGACGCTGGGAGTTTACCCTGTAATCCCTGGCTAATCTGGGACAAGGGGCCATTGCTGATACCATTCCCTATCTCCTCGGGGTATCTCCTGCCTTTTCCAATACGATCTCTTTTTCTAGTTGGTCAATACTCGCTCAGACACATCAGTGTATACGAGAAGCTGGAATTCTTTGACCAAAACGATACCAATACATCACATTACACCTACTGCCATTTTGTTGTGAATTCACTCAGGTTTCCTTTGATTTCCCAGACATCTTTAATGGGCAGAGTAAGATTCAGAAATGGTTCACAACCTGACCCAGATGGGTCACGGTACTGCTGTTACCACCATTTTCTTTTCAGGATCAGGTTCAAGGCTAGATTATAGATGAGGTCCATGTTCCTGGAGGCTTTAGAAGGACTGGCCAAGTCCCCCAATCTTCAGTGGGCCTCCTCAGACTCCCATCCATTTGCCTGTTGTTGCTTGCCACTTCACTTAGATGTAGTGGGAGGCAATGAGATGCAAGTATCTTGTTGTCTTGTGTGCTTCCTGAGGCATCTGGTGGGCCACTGTGAAATACAGGAAGTTGGACTAGATGGGCCTTTGGCCTGATCCAGCAGGACTCTTATGTTCTTATGTACTCTCTTTGATCTCTGTCTTGCCTCACCTCACTCTTCATTTTTTCATTCACCTTTTAAAACTGATTGCATGGAGATGCCATACCACTTTCTGCCCTTCTTCTCCTTCAAAATCGCCTGGAAGGAAATAAGGGGCAGTGGGTATTAATTGACTACCGCTAGGCAGAAAAAGAAGAGGAAACATGGCTGCTCACTTGCCCATTCCTCTTGCCTACTTGTCTCTTCAAGGGGGGCAGTTGCAGGTTGAAGTTTGTTATAGGCCCCAGTAGTTGAAGACAACTATATTGTTCTGAGTTCCCCACTTCTATGAGCTGTAAGATGTTCATAGGTGAACAGTGTTAGTTTCTTTGTGAGGAGAGTACAGAAGTCCTACATGGGTGGTTTTTATTTTAATTGTTTACAAGAAGGAAATGGTGTGGGTAAGCAGAGATAGTCACAAGCAGCATCAGTCCAGCTCTTCAAGACCTCAAAAAGCCAGCCAGAAACCTCTTAGCAACCTTTCCCAGTCAAACCTTTCCAATCACATTTCCATTCTTTGCCTTTACAGAAATGGCAGCTTTATGGCCCATCATAGACAAAGTCAGCACCAAAGAAAAAATACACTTTGTGAACTCAAAAATGGTATTTGCAACATGCATATTTTGAATCTAATACCTCATTATGAGGACCTTTGATACATCCTATGTTGATGTAGAAAAATGACAATTAAGTTCCTTTCCTCTTGCCTCCTTATTTCAGAAGTTCTGTGTTCCACATCATGCATCTGAAATTACAACAACTAAGGGCACAGTCCTAACCAGCTTTCCAGCACTGACATAGCCAATGGGGCATGTGCTGCATCCTGCAGTGGAGTAGTAGTCCCAGAGGCCTCCTCAAGGTAAGGGAATGTTTGTTCCATTACCTTGGACCTGCACTGCCCTTACCCCGGTGTTGGAAAGTTGGTTAGGATTGCGCCCCAATAGAAATTTAGGGCTAAATTACACATTACAGTAAATGTGTAATACGGCCCATTGGGGAAGACTCAAAATATACCAAAACCACTAAAGAGGCTCTAGTACTTTGCCCCGACATGATTCCAATCGTGACTGCAGCCCTCTCCCCATACACAAGTTTCACTTAAAAGAAACCTTCCACTAGCATTCGACTGAAGCTCTTTACCTGACCCGGCTGACCTTAATACTCCCTCCTGTTTGGTGCAAGAGGAAAGTTCCACTTACTTCAAAGGACTGAAGTCTCATGCTTGCCTTTACACACAGTGCTTGTTTATGCTTTTCAAGTCCCAAATACAGGCTAGTTCCAAACCCTCCTCACATGCATGCCAGGCAAGTACAGTTTTAATGCACCTACAGGATAGTTTGCTTTATATGAGCTCTCCTTTGGGCTGGTATCACACGACAGAAATACACACACACACACACACACACACACACACACACACACACTTTTTTTTCTCCAATGAAAGCTTGTACTGCAAAACTGTAGTGTTACAAATGGCCAGAGCCTCAGGAGATAGGAAGGCCGTTGTTGACAAATTGCACATGCAGCTAGAAGTGCATTTACTGAATGGATGTCTGAAAATAGTTTTCTACTAACCTTTGAAAAGTTATATAAAAAGTGAAATGCTTAATTGAAAATACTGTCATACCTACAATCATCCTGGGCCCATGCAGTGCAAACTATTTTTATTTCTTTTTCACATTTTTTATACCACCCATCTTCCTAGGAACGCAGGGTGATGTACATAGTTCCTCCCATCCTTTTCTCCTCACAACAAGCCTGTAAGGTAGGTAAAGCCTAGAGATAGTGACTGGCCCAAGGTCATCAGAAAGACTCATGACATAGTGAAGATTTGAACCTGGATCTGACCAGATTTGACCCAAACCACTACACCATCCATGCTCTCAACTACAAATACTGTATGTAACTGGGGGCGCAAACCTAACCTGGAGTTAGGCCGGCACAGTTAGGCCAGCAGAGTTTGGCCAGCACAAGGGCCACCATAAAGCATGTTTGGACCACTCTCAGAGTCAGGGAGGATGGTGCATGCCTGTGTGCTGGCCTCCCTGACTCTGAGAGTGGTCCAAACAGACTTTACGATGTCCCTCGTGCCAGTCAGACTTTGCTGGCCTAACTGTGCTGGCATAACTCCAGGCTGGAATTGCGCTTTGAGACAGGGTGGGGCATGACCAGTATGGACACTTGCTTCACTTGCCAGCCTCATCTTTCTCTAACTATATCAAAATCCTACTGCATTGCTATTAATAGCCATAATTTCTTCCATTAATGACCACCTATCAGTCTTTCAGATCAGTCTTTCATTATCAGTCCAGTGATTACTACAACCATGATTATCACTATTTACCCTCTGTTTTCTATGAATAATGTGCTAGCCCGAACAGTGGCTGCCACTGATAGTCCATAATGGAAAACACTCCACTAGAGAATCTGCTATATAGTATCTTTACTGTTGTCCCTTATAATTTATTTATGTATTTATTTGAAGACTTTATACCGCGCCTTTCCCATGCTGAAGCAAATGCTCAAGGCAGCTTACATGAGCAGGCTAGTCAAAACCATCATTTTTCAATTGGATTTTTACAAATGGCATTCTTGTGATCCGCCAATCCTCAGTTCCAGATGTAGCCTTCACAGTATGGTTCTGTCCTTTGGCTGCATGCCATCAAGCCTCAGCAGGCAATCACAAGTTAAGCCTGGACAGGTCCTCAAGGTCGTATTCTATTCTTTTGCCGGTTGGCCTTCTCATACACTCTCCCGCAACTCTCACTTGTGGTGAGTCATCAGCTCCACAGCGACTCTGTTCTGCCACCACAGGTAGTGCAGCTTGTCACAGCCTGGCATCCGTCTCCCATCCAAAAACAAACCACAGATTTTCCTGCTTAGCTTCAGGCAGTGCCAGCAGCTCAACCATCAGTCCACACCTCCTGCAGGTGTGGTAAGAAACAACACAGAGAGCCTTTGCAGGAATTACATACCATATTTTTTGAATTTTGAAAAAAAAATTGCTATGATCCATGGATAAGTTGAGGGTAAAACCTAGGGAGGTATGAAATTCTCTGAAAATGACTTTCCAGTAATTGTTCTAAGGCAGCCTCAGAAAGCAAACCAAAAAAACCCAGAGTCATTTCACATTGTTCTGAGCCAGCACAGGAATGGAGTTGTTCTCCAAACAAGAAGAAAGAGGGTAAAGGCTTTTATGGGAGTTGTAGGCTTTGTGCGGAATACAGAAAATCACCTCCATAGCAGCAGCCCTCATAATGACTAAGTGCTTTCACTTTTCTGCCTATTTGGAGAGGAAGGCAAGATGGTTGCCTTTTTTTTTTTTTTACTTGTCTGTTGGTGCCTGAGAACAATTACTGGTAAATAAAAGTGCTTTTTTTTTTTCTTTAAAAAACCCACACACATTCTGCCGCCCCCCAGCTGCTGTTAGAACCTTTATTTGTGTTTTTGACCCATGGATAAGTTGATCCATGTTTTCAGGGTCAATTTCAGGCATCTTATACACAAGTATATACGGTGTGATCCAATGGAGAAGGGAAGAGCGGGGAAAGAAACTTTGTACCACTTGATAAAATTTCTCACAGAGGCCCTATCTGAAATATTTAGATTCATCTTTTTATGTACATATTTTCAGTTTTAATTGCAATCCTGACTGCTTTCCTATACTGTATATGCTTAATGACAAAAGCATATACAAAATACTAATACTTATGATGCAGATGTTTATTATATGGACAATTCTGAACTCTGAACCTGATGATCACATCAAGAATACACTGACTGTATAAATATTTTGCTTTAAATGTTCTTTTTGAACAAAAGTCCATTCTTTTCTATGGGTAAGGAAGTATCTGGGATGATAGGAACTCTTGCATATAATAAACAACATACCAATATTTATGTGGCTAGTCTATAGATTCAATATATTCAATAATGGTGAAACATATTACTTTGTTTATGTGAAGCACAGATTCTGTGAATAACACTTGCATGAGACCAATTCTAAGATACATGCATGTTATTCATGTCTTAGTTCAGACATAACCATGACATTCTCCAATACTAATTTGGGTATTTAAACAAGTTGGAAAGACAAGAAAAATACATAAAACTGTCACTTCTCATGATTACAGTTAAATAATCTGCTAATTATTCAGGATGTTAAAGTCAAAAACCAAGTATTCATAACCAAATCAATAGAATACCTATAATCATAAACCTAAAATATTAATAAATAAATGTTTATATTAAATATTTTTTATCTTTATGGGCGCTTTGCTTTCTGTTGAAAATGTGCTCACACAAAATGAAATCAGTGTAGTTGGCCCAAAACAACACTGTTGTTTGTTTGGGACACTTGTAGAAACAGGTACCTATCAATGGATCTCCTTACAGGTTTGGATCATACACAGATGATAAATATATGTGAACATACAGAATTGCTGAGATAGACCCACCAGTCCAAAAAACACTGTTCTCTATTCTCAGGTCCCTGGTGGCTTCTTTATCACATCTGCTACTTTAGCTCCTTAGAGATGACCGTCATAATATCTAAACCTGGTACGTGCAACAGCTATGCCTTACCATTGAATTATGAACCTGCTTACAGATTAAAAACAAACACCCAACACCCAGATCTGCGCTTGATGTTGCACCAGGTCCACATACCTACCCACATGGTTTGGCGCAGTCAGTCTTTGAAAAACTACATCATTTTTTGGAGGAGTTTGGTAGGCGGACTAAACCCAGGTTCCTACATTTGTGGAGACACTACACATAGTCCACCCTTCAGTGCGGATCTCTGGATTTGAACCTTGTGATACTCTGAGGCCGTATAACATCTCTATTTATTTATTTATTTATTTATTTATTTATTTATTTATTTATTTATTTATTAGAGCCTTGTGGGGGCCTCTATGGGGAGATTTGAGGGAGGCAGAAGAGACAGGCAAGTAGGTCAAGGGTTGTATGAAGAAGCTGAAGGGGAAAGCAGTTAAGGGAAAAGGTAGGATTAGGATGACCATGGAAAGAGCAGGAAGGGGTTGGAACGGGAAGTGCAATGAAGAGGAAGAAGAGGGAGACAAAGGTGAGAAGACAGGTGGAGACACAACAAACAATAAGACAGCAGTGAGGAGGAGTGGCAATAGGCTAGGGCAGAAACAGAGCCAGATGAAGGAAGCCAAGACAAGAGCAAGAAGAAAGGACACGAGGAGGAGGGCACAAAGGGAGTCTGCAGGGCTCATTTGGCAAAGGAATGAGATAGAGCCTCTTTTGCCAGGGTGGGCAGACGTTTCCAGGCCGTCACCCACCCACTAGCTCAAGGGACCATTTAGAAAAAGCATTGCAAGGCCCAGAGCAAGACAGCCAGCTTACGTACGTCCCAGGGGCAAAGAAATTCTGGTGACCACCACACTGGGATGGAAGAAGCCTGGGCAACACAAGAGAAAGGGATCTGGAGAAGTCGCCAGGGTTTTTACACATACACACTCATGTTTATGAAACCATGCAAATAAAAGAATGGTCAGCAGCATTAATATAACATTTCCTTCTCCTCCATTTTCTCTGCATGCCCCTGGTGGGTGATCAGTGTCCTTCCTCTTGGCATATAATGTTGAGCTTCCCATGTGGGAAGAATGTGAGGAGGCAGGAGCCCCTACAAGCCTCCATAAGAACATAAGAACATAAGAAGAGCCCCGCTGGATCAGGCCAAAGGCCCATCTAGTCCAGCTTCCTGTATCTCACAGCGGCCCACCAAGTGCCTCACGGAGGCATGAGACAACAAGATACTTGCATCCTGTTGCCACTCCCTTGCACCCGGTATTCTGAAGTAGCCTACTACTAACGTAAGGAGGTTGCACAATCCATCACTGTCTATACCCACAATGGACTTTTATTCCAGAAATCTGTCCAATCCCCTCTTAAAGGCATCTAGGCCTCCATGTATAAAACCAAATTTAAAGGACAAGAATCGCCTCAATGATCAACCAAGTAAAAATGCAATACTACAGCATGTAAGAAACCAGTCATTATGGAAGCGCAAACTTCAACAGTGAGTGGAAATGCATCAGAATCAGACTGTAGAGAAGTATGCTAGACACATTCTGATTACAAATAACAGTGAGGAAATCACCATCTGGGTTCCCAATGTTCCATGTAAGAAAGAGAATTGAAATTCATTGAGCAAATTATTTAGATTCATGAGCCACTTTATTGGAAAACGCACACAAACTTTTTGTGAACGGGATGCACACGCATAGATATGCGCTCACTCATGCTCACACACACACAGACACACACACACACACACACACAGAATCTTTTAGAATAGAAATATGTTGCCTTGTGTGATCAAAGACATAAGCAAAAATGAGAGGCCACACAGGATCTCAGATTATTCTAGGTGTATTCAGAATGACTGCAGAACCTACATCAAGTAGCACAAACTGGGTACAGTATATGCACATACAGAAACATAGGGTAATGCTTTTCCCTTTAAAAAAAAACACCAACAATCTTAAAAAAACCCAACCAGAATTCAGCAAATTGAAGAAATTTTGTTTACCAAAGGGCAGAGAGGTATTTTTAAATCAATATGCTTATCCCACCACTGCCTACTGTGACCTCCCCCCCGCTGCCCCTCCCCCCAAAAAAACCCTGCTGTATGTGTTCAGGAGGCATAAAGGAACTGCAGAAAGTCAGAAGGATTAACAAAAATTGTTCCTTTCCCACTAGGAGGATAGAGCTTCTCCCATTCATGGAAGTACAAGTTGCAATCCACCTGTTTATTTTTTAAAATCCTTTGTGACCCATAAAGTGATTGCACTGTTTATACGCTATAGTCTACCAGGAATTACAACACCATATAATGCAACAATTTGTCTGGCATCAAAAAATTTCTGTTCCCAGAGAAGCCAATTTAAAGCTAAGTCTACACCACTTCTGTTTGTCAAACCAGCACAGAATTAACAGTACAAACTACTGCCGTCCACAGACATAGCTGCCATTTTCACAGCATGGAATACAGATACCAGTCAAGAAAGGAAAAATGAGAGGTACCCAAAACTAATTTCTATTATCTCATAGGCTGTCCTGAGACTGATTTAGGTGAAAGGTGAAATATAAACAGAATAACAACTGAATAAATAAACAAGTTCAATTTACTACATTTGTCTTTGACAGAAAATATATTTCCAAAAAAAAACAAAAACCCAAGCCTACACCAAGTGTGAGTACATGCATATGTGTGCAAGTATGCTTGCTTTGAAATTCAACGTAAGCACATTGTTTTATCCCACACATTTTCAAGTATCCCTCATGGATGCTTCCTTCATTTACTTTTTACTGTATTTTTCCCCATTCTCCAAGCCAGTCATGGATGTGAGGGCCTGAACTAGAAACCTCATAGATTGACATGGGACCAGTAAAGTCTAGACTTTGGACTAAACTCAGGGTGTGTAACATCAGCCCCTTCAGTTGGCATGCAGTAGAAGGTATCTGGATTGGCCAGGCCTAGCAGAAATATTACGAACATGGCCATCACTCTTGTCTGAACACCAAAGCAATGGCTTATTCCTGCTATACTTCAGGCTCCAGTTTGCCAGCTCCCAGATTAATTTCAAGCATCAGGCTTAGTTCCAGAAACTGGCCACAGAGACCCTATATAAGAAAGCACTACCTCTTAAGAACATAAGAAGAGTCTTGTTGGATCAGGCCAAAGGCCCATCTACTCCAGTTTCCTATATCTCATAGTGGTCCACCAGAGGCCTCAGGGAGCTCAGATATAACTAGAGTCTAGCCCTCAAAATGTCCCGCTGATTATCCTTGCTTCCCTTTTTGGTGATCTACCTTTACAAATGCAATCAGTCTCTACTTAACAGTTTTGAACTAATCACTACAATCAATCAACTTAGGTATAAAGCACAATGGTTCAAAGCTTATTTTCCAAGTTTTTTTAGACTTGCTTCATAACACTTCTCTTTCTCTTTGCTCTGTTACCATTACTGCTGATAACTATGCTTTGTGACTTTATTCTGTTTATAGAACGGGCACGCACCCATTAGATTTCATGTGAATTCTCCATACTGTTTCAGATGTCAGCAATGCCACTAATATTTTAATTCTGCAAAGCATTTAGAATTGTTGTTCTGATGAGACAGCATTCACTGAACTGATGAGTAATTGATGAGGTTACTACAATATGCAGAAGGAGGGCAGAATAAAAACACTAGTTCTTCAAGTGGAGCTTTGAGATTTCAGTGCAAATAGTCCTACATCGTACTGAGAATCAGTTAAAATCCCTTATCATCTTCTCATCCTAATGCACAATCAGACACTAGAGTAAGTTCCCATTTCAGGCCCAATCCTATCCCGCATCACCGGCACTGAGCATTGTAAAAGGACCGTAAGGCACTCTGATGCTGGCAGTGAGCCTGCTCAGAAGCGTAACTAGACAAAAAAGCACCTGGGGCAAGGGCGTATATGCGGTGCCCCTGGGCAAAGGGAGGGGCCTCATGCAACCCAGAAGATGCAGCAGGGATTTCAGAAAACTGCCTGGCAAGCTTTCCGAATTCTACGGTTTTGCTGTGCAACAGGAGGGGAAGCTACCTGGGGCTTTTTCTTTACTTTTTAACATCTTTAAAGTGGGTCCACAGGAAAAAATTGCGCCCCCTTTGGTGTAGCGCCCTGGGGCGGGTGCCCCTCAGGCTCCACCTTTGTTACATCTCTGAGCCTGCTGCACTGGCGGAGATGCCAGAGCCAGTCCCTGCTGGGCCTCATGCACTGCTTCAGTGCCAGGTGGTAAGTATCCCAACCAGGCAGCAGGGAAACTTTTCAGAAGGGGGGTTGGGGGAAGGAGGGGAGGAGGCGGAACTGAGCAGGGGAGGGTGGACCGAGGGGAGGATCAAGCCCAGGAGGGGCAGTGACTGCAGAGGATGCCACCAAATCCTATGCCCCTCCTGCGCCTGAAAGCCCTTCTAGAGTTCATGAAAAACAGCACATATTATCATATTCCTCATATTAAACATGCAAGCTCAATGCCCCTAAATGCAATGGGGATAAAAACAGGAAAACTATATTGGTGTAAAAACTGTAGCTATTGAATTGCTATTTCTGAAACTCTGCCGACATCTGAGTGTTAGGTATATAAATAGGAATATATTGCAATCCCATTTATCTGACGATACAGCAAAAAAGCAAGCTATGGGCTTCAAAGTAGCCATAAAATACAATATGAATTTTTCCCTGTTTTTGAACTGCAATCTTTCTTATTCACCATATACTACATGGGAAGGTCATTTATTAGAAGCACCATTGAGGGATGTGAGCCCCCCTCTCCACAACTGGCAGTGCTGTGTGCCTTGTCAGAAAACTGATGGTGTGCCTTGACAATTTTAGCAACTTGTCTGTGTGCCATGAGACGAAAAAGTTGAATACCGCTGGGATAACCCATGGACAACCAATCTATTTTCAGACCCACTTCTTCTCTAAGAGCAGACTTGAACCTACGATGGATATGGTGAATAAATCTAAGGCAGTATTTCTCAAACTGTGGTTCGGGACACACTTGTTGTATTGTGACCCAATTTCTGATAGGTCCCAAAGAGCCTCCAATGAAAAGAGGAAGGGAGGAAGTGGAGGAAGGGGAAGGCCTTGTCACATAACTAAGCCTCTCAAGCATTGATGCTGTTCTTTAGGGTTGCCTCATTGTGAGAAATGGATCAAGGTTTATTTTGCAAATAAATACTTATTTGTAAATAAAATATTTCTTTCTAGCTCACCTTTTTTAAAGTATCTTAAAACTAGGTGGGTCCTGATAGAATGCCATTTTTAAAAGTCTAAAATGTTTGAGAACCACTGAACTAAGGCTTTGGGTCTTCACTGTTAAAGCAACAGCCATGAGACAGAGATTTGCCACATTGAAATTCAATGCTTACGACAAACTCACAAGCACACAGATTGCTGGCAAGCTTGCAAGTTTTGAAATGACTTGATGCCCTTTAGACTTATTTCACAAAACCAAAACAGAGATCTGCCTAAAATGTTAACAGAATTGAGTTTTAGGGAAAGAACTGCATATGATTTATGTGTTTCTCATGTGGACTCATATGTGGGGTAGTCCCAAATGCTTTACTAAAAATCAGTCCGTTTCCATTATGCATAGGTCATATACAAACATGCACTCTCTAACCTACAAAGACACCTGAATGATAGCAGAGAAAACATTTATCTTAGTTTCACCCAATATAGAAAGCATCATTGCATCTTACCTGGTTATTGATAACCAGTAAATAGATTAAAATGAATATATACACCAAACAGCAAATAGTTAATGACTGCCAATGCATATACAGAATAAAACAGGAGTGTGCAAAGTACAAACTACATACATACCACTTATATACTCCAGGGAACATTCATATAGTAGCACATAAATTTTGTATATCTCAACATTCATATTTGAAAAAAAATGTTTCTGCCACTTATCACAGTTGATGAGACCTTCAATTTTCAAGATTCTGAAGCCTATATGTAAAGTCTTTTCAAGGACTGACTTGATTTTTTTTCCATATCTGAAGGAATCTATTTTGAAATTCTAAAGTTGTCATGATGGGTCATGTTCCAGCCACACACTTATCCAGTCTCATACAAAATCTTACAGCCCCTGAGGCTCAGTAAGCACCGGGACTTGATCAAATCTTGAGAAAAAGAAAGCTGGTCCATAGTCCTAGCAAAAGGCCAGTCCTAGGGAAGCTGTTCTACACACAGCATCCGGAGTCGTGCAAACATCTTGCACTGCCTTCTCTGCACAGGAATTGCAACTGCCTTCTCTGCATCTTAAAAGAATCAACATGCCTCCCCCTCTTGCATAAGAAGTCTCATTCCTGGGCTCAATTTCAAGCACTCCTCTGCTCAGCCTACAAACTTAGCTCCAGACTACAGAAGTCCAAGTAGAGCATAGTCTAAATCAGGAGTGTCAAACGTAAGTCCCGTAAGCTGGATTCAATCCCTGAAAGCAGTTTCTTTGGTCTCCAGTATAAATGGGCTCTTCCAGCATGGGCTCCCTTATACTGGAAATTATGAACAGGAAATTATGAATTTATGAAATTATGAATTTATAGCTGAAATTATGAACAGGATTTGCACATTGCACATTTGCAGTTAATGAGCTTTTATTGTGAGAACAAAGTGCTTATTTCTTGGCATCATCTGCTTAATGATGTCACTTCCTAACTGATGATATCACTTCTGGCCCTCAGATTGCTATTTGGCCCTCTATATGAAATGAGTTTGATACCCATGGTCTAAATGAAACCAAGTCACTGGGCCAACAGAGATGCTTGGGGCAACTATGGATTATTACTGTTATTATTATTGATATTGATATTATTAAAATTATTATTAAGAATATTTTATATACTGCTTTTTAACAGGTATAGTTCAAAAGCAGTTTATATACTTTACATAGAATTAAACACATGCTCACCCCATTATTTATAACATCTGGATGGGGTCTAACTTTTATACCAAAAGCACTAAATAAGGAAAGAGAGAAAAAATGGTCCTTCTCTCATCTCACTGCATACCACTGCTTTCAGTAATGTTCCCCCTGTCCATTTCTGATCCTGGTAATGAGTTTGGTCGACACAAAATGGCAAGATAAAGTGGGGCAGTCTTCTCCCTCCTGTGCCACATTGGTATAAAAAGTGGACCCCACCCCCCCTTTTTTATTAGGCAGGATGTGCAAGCACATGTTTAACACACAATTGCCTAACATGTCTAGTTTGCACCCAACTAAAAACACCTTTGGCCTTGGACATATTCCTACCTGAAACAACTGAAATAAGAGATGTGTTAAAACCTCAGTGATTATCCAATCAAGCACTTTGAAGCTCCATTCTATTTCAGTGGAGAGGTAGTCATGTGCTGAAATCTCACACTAAAATCAATGAGACTTGGACTGGTCTGTGACCATACTAAATACAAAAAATTAGAACAGCAAGCAGATTTAAAAACAGAGGCCTAAAATCACTCATTGTCCAAAAACCTTTCTAAAAAAGGAAAGTGTTAGCTTGCTTCTGGAAACTTGCAAGTCAGCCAGGTACAATTCTCTGAGGAAAGAGTTCCAAACAGCAGGTACCATTACACAGAAGTGCTCTAATCCCCTATGGCCAAACCTCAACAAATGAGGGACTCACCAACAAGGCTTCCTCTGCAGCTTGATGAGCAATTGGCACAACTTCAGATACCCTGGGTCAGTGAGGTCCAACTTTCAACAACGCATGACTCTTGCCTGACGCCTGGCTGGGCCAACCCGGAAGTAATTGGTAGTGACATGATGATATGGAGACTGAAAAGCCTCTGAAGCAGGAAGAGACGGGGGGGGGGCTATGTCCAGGCTTTCTGGGGACACCAAAAAGGGCCATGGGGGGCATGTGTTGAACCATCATGCCCTGGGACTTAGAATTAGCCCTTTGCACTAAGCCTGGAAATATACTGAAAACCAACGTTACTATTTCAGAAAATACATAACATAATCACTTCAGGTTGACCGTGTCACAAGCCTACACCACTTGCAGGATCTAAATGCTTCCCCCCACCCAAGTAGCCCAGCTCCTTGGCATACAACACAGAGGCCAGATCCCTGCTCTTCCGAAAAATGCTCCATTGCTGCACCAGTTACATCCATGTGCCAGCCTCCCTGACTTTGAGAATGGTGCAAACATACTTTACAGCACGTTTGAGACATTCCTGGGCTGACACAAGGGACTTGTGCAGGCCTAAGCCCAGGTTAGAATTGCACTGTAAGAGAGTGAACTTAAAATGTGAATTGGGTTCATTAAGCAGTTTATGAAAATGTCCCCAAAAGCTGCAAGGTTTTTTGTTTGTTTAAAAAAAGAAGAGCCACTTGACAAGAAAAGTCTTCAGTTCATCATCTATACATAGTCACTAAAGCAACACCTAGTGCTTTAACAGCTGGATCCTAAGATATGCCACTACCACTCTTTCAGAAGCGTTCTTGATGCCAAAACGTACATGAGTGCAACATCATACAGCCCAGCACTACATAGGCTTCAGAAGCAGACACACTATGGTCCATCTATAGGATTTGGAAGGGGTAATGTTCAAATAGGAATGCCGTGATTCGTAAGGTGAAAAGAAATAAAGAGCAAACGACTCCTCAATTTAAATAGAAATGTTTAAGTGATGAACATACAAAGCGCTAATTTCATGCAATACATCGCACATAGCAAATTAATGAGGACTTGGTTTCATTTGAATAATAAATCTGAATTTTGGTGCTTTTGTCTCCACATCTGATCTGTTATCTAAGCACAAATGTTTCCTGGTGCGTTACTGCAAACACAAAAGCACATCGTTTTTGTTCATTACTGTTAATTACAGTGCAACCCTCCCATAATTAACTATGCTACAGTGCAAATTCAATGAAATGTATATAAACCATCTCTTCCCCATCCTTTATATTTCTGGCTGTCAGCATTTTCCAAGATGTTTCCTCATAATACAATTTTACAAATATGATCAGATTATTGCACGCCTTCATGTCTCCCCGCCTCCCCACTGAATGCAGATTCCACAAGTCCAGTTTTAGGAAAGAATGGTAGGACCCCCTTTGAACTCTGCCTTCTACAGTAACAAAGGGGCAATTGTTTTACCACAGCAGTCTAACTTAATTATACATGCATACAATTCTGACACTGCATTAAGAATTTCTTCCCCGGCTCTTGCCACACTCCCTATATTATGGAAAGACTGCATGCAAATGTTTTGCAGCCTTTCCCTCTGCGCCCCCATCTTGCATTTAGAACCAGGAGGCCATAATCCTCCCTTTGTGACATCAATCATTTTCAGCAAGCCTGATGTGCCAGCTCAGGAGGCTCCTCAGGACAAGCTTTGCTTCCCCTGCTTTGAATGAAAATCAGCACAGTCATCATCCAGCCCTTTGAAATGCATCCCTTTGCCAGGTCAGTTTTGCATACCCCGGACCAGATGTCACCAGCTTCCACTGATAGCACAGACACAGCATCTGGGCTTCTTTTTTTCATAAACCACCAGCAGGGTCGTGCCTGTAAACATTCTGTGTTTCTCACTCATTAAGGACACCATTTAGAGCAAAGCAGAGGCTGAAGCAAACCACTCAAAGTTCAGATGGCACGCAGAAGTTCTCCCTTTACTGCAGGCTTTGCAATACTGTCCTGGGAGCTGTGCAGGGACCCACGCTTGCCTGCCCAATTCCTCCTTTGATCTTCAAAACAATCCCTAATCTTTAAGAGAATATGGCACCCTAAAGAAGCCGGTGCAATAATTTATACAGCTGGGAGTAGGGAGGAGCCTCAGAACTGAAATACTTTTGGAGTCAAGGTTTCTTCCACTTTGGAGTGGGAGAGGAAATGTGGATAGCTATGAAGATCCATCAAGAAGCAAAAGGACAATGAGATCATCTTTTAGTTAACTCTGGTCCAAATTATCTTTTCAAAGTGACAGCAAGCACCTTCCATTCCTCATCACAATAATCATGCAGCACAATAGTCTGATTCATCGCAGCACCACTTTAGTTGCAGAAGGCCAACACAACTTCATGGATTTATCTCTACCACATGAACATAACAAGGTTATACAGATCCCAGCCATTGAATTTTCATCTTCTCCAGCACCAGCCCTCTCCAAGAAACACAAGAAACACAAATAAATGACTTCGACTTTCTTACTCTGAATTGTTCCAAATTTGCTTAGAGAGCCAAATGCCAGTGCTTCTTTCTGCCAAGTACACCAAGGGCGAATACATGGAAAAGAAAACTAACATTCTGCCTCTAAGAAAAGTTTTCTCAGAAGTAAGTTTCATGGAGTTCCATGGGACTTGCTTACAGCCAAGTAAGTGTGCATAGGATTGTAGCCCAAACCCAGCATGTACTATTTTGGGGCTTTTAGATATCCTCTCTGTATCACTGCATTGTGAATCCACACTGTGTACATGAACAGAAAGAGCAGAGGTCTGTCTATAATTAGATATAAAATCATAAAGCACCATCTTTGCTCAGCTTAGTCCCGCAAAGAGCTGCAAAGCCAGCCAGCAGCAGACCTCTGAATACATGCACTCTCACCCCCCCCATCCCATCTCTCTCACTCTCTAATCACTTAGGAGGAAGATAGGAAGATTAGCAAGAAGGGGGAGGGGAAATTGCAGCCAACCCTTTAGGACCGTATAGTAATATACCAGGCTGGATAGTTTCAACTCAAGGACTGCAATCCTTTGCATCCTTAGCTATAGGTGCGGAACTCAATGGGACTGACTTCTGAGTTAACATTCAATAAATGAGTCTGAAAAGCAGCTAATATGGCTCTGTTTTCAGAAATGGACAATAGATTTTTTGCAGATGGGTGCTGAACAGAGTGGCAGACTTCTGATGGCACAAGAAAAAATGACATGGTGATGAGGATAAGACCGTAATTGTACATCAAGGCCTCTTATATGGTCACCAACCAAGAGTGTACGGCGAGAGATCCACGTCTGGATACAGCATACTGTATTTTTATTGACACACCAAGACACTGCAAACATGTTACTGAGAGTTTTATTTTCCTTGGCTCCTTATTCATGTCAAGATCTCTTTCACAATGAACCGGATTGGGGAGAAGAAGGCTTTTTTTAACTCACCATTGTGAAGAATAAAGGTGAAAAAGATGCATTAAGCTACTGCAGTATGGGGAGGGGAATGATTAAAAAAAATAAAAGTAGCCTTCCTTTTTAAAGCAATGTCATTTTCATAACCATTCCGATCTACAAGCGGTTGCTATGGGGCTTGAGGAGGAGGATGAAAAAGAACTGAAGTGGGGGTGGGGGTCTTCGTAATCGGTCCTCGCAGGAAAGCTTGTCCCCTTTCAGAGAAAGATCTGGATTTCAACTCAGTCCCTAAGAAAATTGCAGGGACTGCAGAGCTGCTGCCATGCAGGGCAGCAAGAAAACAGGCAGAACAGAGGCAGCAGCTGGGGATGGAAACGCCTATTAAATCCTTTAGACAACAGATGGGCAAAGCTCGGCTGTCTTTTTAAAAAAGCAAAGCACAATGCACCATGTTTTATTGTCCCACCATAATGAACAACACTTCACACACACACACACAAGCCCAGAAAATACCTATTTGGTTTCTCATTTCCATGTATCCGTATATTCCCCTCACTCTAAAAAAAGAAAAAGAAAAAGCAACCCGGTAACGTGGAGAGACTCCAATCTACTTCTGGGGGTCTTCCAGGGAAATTGGGTTGCCAGACAAGATTGCCCACTGCACCTGTTACCAAAACAGGGGAGCAGGAAGAGATCTGACATTTTTGCAAAGCTCCCTTTCCTTGCAATTACTGCTCTCCTGCCCTTGAAGTGAATCTTCAGGCAGGCAGGCAGGCAGGCAGCGAGTCCAAATCTTGAATGCATGGAGGGGATCTAATTATGTCACGTAGGGCAAAAGCACCTGCTCCCTGCTAATGCCCTGCACTACATCTCCTCCTTTTAATGTTTCTTGCCATTGTTCCGTTCAGACAACAACAACAAAATCTCTCCGGCAGCTGATTACAGGGCAGGGGATCTCAAATCAGCAATCTCTCTCTCTCTCTCTCTCTCTCTCTCTCTCTCTCTCCACACAGAGTGAGATTAAAACAAAAATAAGACAGCCAGATCAGGGCTTGCGTCTTTGCTGCTTCCGATTACTTTTTCCAATTCTGGCAGTACCAAGGCTGCTTTTCCAAAGAACCACAGAAAGCACCGTCATAGCTTGCACTGTGCATCTTC
The DNA here is from genome assembly GCA_029204185.1 of Lerista edwardsae. NCBI lineage: Eukaryota > Metazoa > Chordata > Lepidosauria > Squamata > Scincidae > Lerista > Lerista edwardsae. The sequence goes on along the minus strand of JAJKFI010000016.1, from coordinate 4,660,312 downwards.
TTCTCTCGCCCCCCCCCACTCCAGCAACCTCCACCAACTGCACCTTAAGGACTACACCCTTTTCAATCATGATGTCATAAAACCCTGCTGGTGACTCCCAGCTGCCTCCTCCTCTTCCTCTCCACTAGCCACTATGTGCTTCTCAATTCAACTGAATTCTAGTTTTGTTTTGTTTTGTTAAAAGGGGAAAAAATGAAAGTGGTGCACTGAATCAACGCGAATTTCAGCAGCAGTAGCAGCAGAGCCTCTTTCCTTCCTTCCTTCCTTCCTCCACTCAATCAGCCCCTCCCCGAATGTACTTTGACTGTCATCAGAACACCACCCCTTTCCAGGAGTGATCCACACAAAGCAACCTGGGCTTGTTAAAACAAGATTTAAATTACCAAAGAAACAGCGAGAGACAGAGAGAGCGCTTAAAGTCCAACAAGCCACTACCAGATGCCACCGCAAAACGCAAGGAACGACCAGCGAGCCTAGACGCTCCTGCCTCCATAATCTCAGCGGCCGCTACCTTATCCCTAGGGTTGCCGCCGCCGCCGCCGCAGAACCAACCTGTCTGTCCTTTGCCCAGGGTTTTCTCCAAGCGGTAGGGTCCAACGTATTGTGCGTGCTGAGCTCCGCTGCCTTCTTTGCCCGTGGATGTCATGTCTACCTGGCTCTGTAATGCTGCGAGGCTATGCCTGTGTGGTGGTTGGGGAAGCTCTGGGCTCTTGTTCACTGCAGTTCTCTAAATTCCCACTTTGCCGCTGTGCAAGCAAAGCGCCCGCTCTGCCTCTCTCTTTTTTCCCCCCCCTCTCTCTCTGTCTCTGTCTGACTCTGGCTGATCTTAGTCCACTTGGCTGAAGATTCACTCTTCTTCCTCGTTGCTTCGCTCCAGTCTGCCTGGGAAGCTGATGCCCAGGAGCAGTTCTCAACCAATGTTTTGCGAGGGGGGAGGGAAAGCTTAAGATCCAAGCCTAAGAAGCATGGTGTTGGTCATCAGCACTCCGCACGCCTTAGTTCTCTCTAGGAGCTGTTCAGGGAGAGCTGGAGCTGGAGCAGCGGAAGAGCTGGGGCCCCCAGCTCCGACTGACATTAGAGGCAGCCAATCCCTGACAACACCTCAGCTTGCCTCCCCCCCTCCACTACCTTTTCTTTTCCATCAGCATCAGCAGCAGTTGCTGGCTCTGCCTGCCACAGAGCATCATAACCAATGGCAACAGCCACAAAACTATAAGGGGATTCGTCTCCTGATAAGGTCAGTAGTTAATCAGAATTCAAAACTCTGCCCAGTTTTAAACTTTACATGCATAAGTGAATAAGTGAATGAAGCCACAGCTACAGATTCTGGATCTAATCAGCTGCACACCAAGGAGGCAACCAAGAGCCTCTGTCCCCCCCCCCTCCAATGGAGCATGTAAGTAATGCTGAGGTTGTGACATAAAATCTCTCTCTCTCTCTCTCTCTCTCTCTCTCTCTCACACACACACACACACACACACACACACACACACACACACACACACAGAGAGAGAGAGAGAGAGAGAGAGAGAGAGAGAGAGAGAGAGAGAAGGAAATCCAACCAGTGAGCAGTAAGAGTTCTGGGAAGAAAGTAATGTACAGAAGGCGATACAGAAGCCTATGGCTGTTATTGAAGCACAGTTGGCTCCTAATGAATTCAGGAGGAACTTTGCTTTTTATGTCACTGCCAATAAATAGGGGTGGGCGCTTTTAAAATGAACAAATTACACATGGAGAAACAAGTCACCATAAAAGAGTAAAAGAAACCTCCGTTTATAATTGCATATTAGAAGAACAAAAGATTAGAAGAATGTAGAAACTGAACTGCTGTCCCACTCAAAATCTAATGAGACTCGGTGGCACAACCCACGCATTAGTTCTATGCTGGGCAGATACAATGTGGGTTGGTAGGGGAGATTTAAAGCAGGTCCCGACCCACTAAGTGGGTCCTGACTCACAGTTAGTGTTCTTGGTTCTTGCAAATATTGAGAAGTAAAATAAACTGCGCAACCAGAGCACTTATTCTGTTTTGGTTTATCCAAAACTATTCCTCCCACCCACTCACAAATTTGCAGATTAAAAAAAAACCTTGTATTGCATGAACGTTTCACAACTCTTTCCATGTCCTTCTCTTCCCAATTCTTGTCATGGACAAGCCTTTCATGCAGAATTAAGGTACAGGATACCTCCAAGCAGTGGTGTCATTCAAATGATTTAGGAACAGGAACTCACTTTTGATTGGCACTTGTCGGGAACCCGGAACCAGCCACGGAGCTCGTTAGGATCCGGAATGCCCGTTCTGGTCCGTTCCCCCTGAATGACATCACTGCCTCCAAGGATATGTCTGGCCAGGAACTTGTTTTCAATGCCAGTATAAAACTCAGCTCATAGTCATTCCATGCAAAAATCAGCTCTTGGTTTTTACCAAAGCTTTTTTATGTATATTTAAATGCTCTAGTGGTTGGGACAAGCACCTTCTTCTGCTGGTCACTCAAGAAGGCTCTTAGAGCTCAATCCTTACCTTGTCTTTAGTTGGTGCAAGTCTCTTGCGCCAGATTGGGAGTGTCACAAACATGCCCTAAGGCATGTTTGCACCTTCTTATGAGTCAGTTGAGCCAGCACATGGACAGATAACTCCCCTTACTCTGAGATGCGTGGCAGCCACCTCCTACCCTGCACTAGATACAGCGCAGGCCAGTTGGCCTGACTGTTCCAGCACAGAACAGGAGTGGGCTGTTCGGCAGGTAGCCTTTAGCATATAACTATAGTGGGATTTCTTATGTGTTAAAGCAGTGGTATTGAAGGTTGATAAAGATAGCTTTAATAGCAAGATGTCCATCTTGGTCTCCATATTCTAACAGCTCAGAGAGGTGGCTTGATATAATTAGAATATACCCAAAAGAGTGCCCAAGGCAAAAGTTTATAAAATATATCCAGTTAATTAAAGTAAGCGAGCAGTATCCCAGGCCAGAGATCAAGGCAAAAGGAATAATTTGCATCCTGTAATGGTACCCCATTCTATCTGAAAAGAAATGTGCTTCTGAATCCTATTTATGGGCCAGCATGCTTAAAGCTTTGTTCTGTAAGAATTTGACCACATTTTAAGATCTTCCTACAGGTCCCTCTGCAATTGAAGTTACACAGGAGGGCTACTTTGGGAAGTATCTTTTCAGAAGTTGCACTGTTACAGAATTTCCTCCTGGATGAGGTTCACTCCATTCTATCACTCTCATTTTTATTTAACTATTTATGTGCTGCCCTTCATCTAGCAAACTCTCAGGACAACTTATTTAGTATAAAACAAGTGTAAAAAAATACAAATCATCATAATAAAATGACACGTCAGAGCAGTGAAATACAAATGTGCTAGCACTACTCTAGTAGAAGCATTAAAAGGTCACCAGATTTAAACCAACGAGATGAAGTGCCAGAACGTCTGGGCAAGTGCTGGAACATATGCAATCCCTAGAAAGTCTGGGCAAATATAAATATGGGTGGTACTAAAAGGTGTCAGATTTGGCACAAGGCCAGCCTCAGTGAGAATCATGTTCCACATGACACCCCACAAAATAAATTTCTCTGGGCACCGATTTCCTCACAAAACAGAGGGATGCAGAAAAGATGGTCTCCTAGATTCCCTTTCAGTTGATTTTTACATGCAGGCAAAGGCTGGGCTTTTGAACTTTCTTGGGTCTGGTTTTCTTGGGCGTGCTATTTCCATTGGTTGTTTCATGCTGCTGAATCGTATCAGTTATCAGTTTCCTGTTCTATTTTTTATATGACTGCATTTTTATCTTGGTTTTTCTTTTGCATTATGAATTTTAAAATGTTGTTAGCCACTTTTTAAGGGACATGGTGGTGCAGCGGGTTAAACCGCTGCTGCTGGGTTTTCCGACCGGAAGGTTGGGAGTTCAAGACTGTGCAACGGAGTGAGCTCCCATTGTACAGAGAAAACATTTTTTAGTATAGAGAAAACATTTTTTATGCTTTAAAGCTTTTCTGGCTGCTACATCTGTGAAATCTTTGACCTTTTAACCAAGTACACAGGTTGTCTGTATCGTCTTGCCAAGTGATATGGATAATTTTATTTTCCTTTGGGTACAGTTGTGTGCTAAAATGTTCACCTAAAATGATCCATCCAGCTACGTGCCATCGAAGCTTTGAATTGCCTTTGGAGACTTCAAGAACAATTGTCTGTGTGTCTATTCAGGAGCACATGTCAATGTGTTCAGTGGGACTTACTCCCAGGAAAATGTATATAGGATTGCAGCCTTGGTGAGTTGCTTGAGCCAGAGCCAAAGTGTTATGAGACCTTAGTTAGCTTCCAGGACTAAGGGCACAATCCTAACCAACTTTCCAGCACTGACATAGCTGTGTCAGTGGGGCATGTTCTGCACCCTGCAGTGGAATAGTAGTCACAGAGGCATCAAGGTAAAGGAATGTTTGTTCCCTTACCTCAGTGCATTGCCCTTACTCCAGTGCTGGAACATTGGTTAGAATTGTGCCATAAGCTTGTATAAGTTGCATAGAGCAGACTGTCTGGCATTTTTTCAAAATGTTTGTGTTTCTATGGGTGCAACCCTAACCAACCTTCCAGCACTGGAGTAAGGGGAATGCAACAAACATTCCCTCACCTTGGGGAGGATCTGTGACTACTACTCCACTGCAGAATGCAGAACATGCCTCATTGGCACAGCTGTCAGTTCTGGAATGTTGGTTAGGGTTGCACCCTAAGGCAATTAGAATACCTTTTTATATGCAATGCAACAAGAGAGAAGGAAGTGGGGAAGAAAAGAAGGAATATTCACCAATACAAATGTCCTAAGGGTTCTTGGGAGCAATCAAGTGGTCAGTTGCAGGATTTGTGTTTGCATTAGAAAAATCTAGTTGCATGGTGACTCTAGATTTGCTTAACTCTGTGTGTAACATGCATGGTAGAGTTAGGAAAAGCTAGTCACTATAGAAATCTAGGTTTTCCACATGTGCCTTCTAGGCTGCCATGGATCTCACAACAGACAATTGGATTGCCCAGGAGCCCCCTCGAGGACACTCCAACTGACCTCGGGGGGGAGAGGAAGAAGAGCTGCAGCAGCCCTTCCTCTTCTTTCCCCAGGGATCAATATCTGTCCCAGAAAGAACAGGAAGGAGAAGAGGGGCTACCCCAGCCCATCTGTCACTGCTGCTGCCATTCAGCCCCAGCACCCAGAAGTGGGACAAACTGGGAAAACACACCTAGGGTTAAACAAACTGGGGAGCAATGCAGCCAGGGAGGCAGTGTGCATTTGCACAAAGGCCCACAACTAGGTCTTGCATCAGTGGTCAGTGCTAGCTGACTCCAGTCCAGATTGATGTACATCATGTGTTCAGCCGAACCAGCCCTGATGTACATGTATCCGTGAATCAGCTCTAAGTTTCATTTCCAATTCCTCTTCTTCCTACCCACTCCTTTTCAGTTAGAGCTCTCCTTGGGGCATCTTCCTCTGTAGGAGCTGAGACTGTGATCCCTTGGATCAGGGCTAGAAAAAAAAAAAGCACGTGCCTTAACAAAAAAAGCACGTGCCTTAACAAAAAGCTTTTAACTGTTGACAGGCTGGCTGGCTGGTTTGTTACATTTTTATATTTCATATCTTATGATCCACTGGGCTTGTTGTTTTTAAATTGTACTGTTCTGTTTTAATTTTGTTTTATTGTATTGTTTTAATATTGTTTTTAACTTGCTTTTTAATGTTAAATTTTATATTTTATTGTATTTTTTATGTTGTAATGCCGCCTTGGGTGCCTTCGGGCAAAAAGGCGGGATAGAAATCCAATAAATAATAAATAATTAACAATGTGATGATGATGCTTAAGAATTTTGACATTTTCCATTCCTGCATAAGGCTGGTACCTTAAAATCTGATGCTGACTGGCACATTTTATTCTAGTATCTAGGAATTTGAAATATTTGTTCAGTTCTGCTCCACACTGCTACTGTTGAGCTGTGTTCATAGTTGGAAATCTCTGGTTCAAATTTGCACTCAGTCCTGAGCTCACAAGGCAGCCTTACACAAGTTACTATCTCTTAGCTTATGTCCCAACATTCTATCTATGAATATCACTCCTTCGGTTTCTGAAGTCCCCACGCTGTATTCAGCCAAAATGGGACCAGACCGAGAGAAGATGGAGGCTTCTGCTTATTTTGTGAATTTCAGAAATTGGCAGAAATCATGTATTTCCAAACCCCAGTGGGGAAGACAAATCCTCAAAATGCTTTGCTTCATGGGGAACAAAAGGGCTAAAGGGAGAAAATCAAGATTCCCAGAAAGTTGTCACACTCTGTACTCTGGGGAGGGGAAGACTGGTGGAGAGAAAGAGCTATTAAGATTTGAAACTGAGAAAAAGAGGGAAAATCTGAGAGAAAATCAAGACTGCTTATTGGATACAGGAGACTCCCAACCAGCCTTTGCAATCAAACTATGTGATCTAGGGCCTGCTTATTCAAAAGTAAGCCCCACTGAGTCTGGTGGGAGTTCATAATAAGATGGGCATAGTGCAACGTTCCATTGTGTGACCCGTCCTGTCTATATCTATTCTACATTCCTATACAAATAATGAACTCAGGTAGATAAGTGCATATTAGTTTATAAGGGAACCCACAGACAAAGCAGTGGTTTCTACATACTCTGGAGGCTCTCAAGTAGGGTTATCAGATTGAAACTGGGACAGAGTGCCTATACCTTTAACCATTGTCAGGAAGAGGGAATTTGGGTAGGTGCAGCTTGTAATGAAAGGATTTCAAAAGCTATATCTCCCAAAATGCCGAGTGCCTTCTTGGTGGCGGCTCCTTGTTTATGGAATGCCCTTCCCGTAGTACTAAGAACTGCTCCCTCACTGGAGACCTTTTGGTGGGGTCTTAAGACCTTTTTATTTCAGAAGACATCTAAGTGACACAGTGGGCTGACATTGTTTAATTGTTGGTTCTGTTTTTTAATGTTTTAATTTTTAATTGCTTTTGTATTTAATATTTTTTAAATGTTTCTTTACCTAATCTGACGTAAGCCGCCCTGAATCCCCTTCAGTGGGGAAAAAGGTGGGATATAAATTATCTAATAAATAAATAAAATAGGCATTCTGTCCCAGTTTATGGGCGCAATCCTATACTGTGCTGGGAAAGGCAGGCTGGTGGGCCTGCACTGTATCCAGTGCCCTTGCACACATGGAGGTGCCTGGCTCCCCTATGGACTCCTCAGATCTGTGCCTGCTAAACAGAAGGCACAGATCCAAGGAGATCAGGGAGCCCGAATCAGGGCCACGCAGCCTGGGAATAAGGCTTAGAATTTGTCCTTATGGCCGAATCCCAAGCCCGCCCCACTCCCAGGTCAGCACGCCTGCAGGCAGCAGGGGTGCCGCTAACAACGTTGTGCCAACGCAACGTTGCATCTGTGCTGCACCATCTATAGGATGGCACTGCCCATCTGGTAACCCTATCTTAAGGTATGCAGCAAAATGACCTGAAAACAACAAAATGATCTGATACAGACTGAGCATGCTCGGTAATCCCCCGAAGCTGTGAATAAGCGTGTGGGGTTTTTTGTGTGAAAATTGCATAAAAACACAAAACACAGCCTTTTTGGTGTTAAAATATCCAAATAAAAACATGTCGGTGTTTAAGGTATTTTGCATAAATTACTTTTCTAGTTAGAAATACTGCAATACTGTGGCTGCATCTACCGACACTGTATCACCTACCTTCTACACTTTTAAAGCATATGAAATTAGTAAACATGAGAACTTGGAATAACAATACCTAACATTGCTTTTTGCCTTTCAAGGCACAGATCCAAGAAAACCTGCAAAAAAACCACACCATTTTCAAACACCCCCCTAGCTATAAATGTTGAGGTTTCATTTGGAAAAAAAAAAACTTTAGCGGAACACAGGAGGAAGGGCCAAGAATGGGACTTGGCCTGCTTGAACTGATGGAGTAGTGAGGGTTGGAAAGATGCAAAGTTTTCTTGCTGGTTCTTCTTGATAATACTATAAAGACAATGATATAGCTTTGATAGTAGGGTTGTTGTTTAATTAACCACTTCGGAGAATTAGCAAAAATGCTATTTTTAACAAAACAGTTATTTGTTTTAACTGGGTTGCTTGCGGGGGGTGGGGGGGTGGGGGTGTATTCCGACAGTTATTGGCTCCAGACATGGTTTTTACATCCTGACAGGTCCTACTTGTTTTGCAAACTCTCCGACTGCACACCAAATGACTAACGCAAGCTGTGCATTTGGAGGTATATTGCTGTCAGAAATCTTTTCATCATAGTTGAAGTTTGCTTGCCTGATTTCTGTTGCCCTTGTGCAATATTGCGTAGCCTTCCTAATTCTCTGCTGAGAATCCATAGGTTAAAAAAAATCCTACAACTTTATGTATTCTTATACTGCAATAACGCTGGATTTTTACCACCTCCGGTAATAGGAAAACATTTGATGAGAATGGGTTTTGTAAAAGGGACAGCATTTGTGATTTTGCCTGGCTTTGGCTAGTATACCAACTATCTGGGCTTTGAACCGGGTCTCTGTGACCCTAATCTTGTAAAACATTTGTGCTCAGCTAATGCAGTGCTTCCTATGTGGGGCTGCTGTAGAAAATGGTTTGAAAATTTCAGGTAGTGCAGAAATGGTGCTGCCAAGATGCTGATCATCAAGACGCTGGAATACAATAAATGACTCCTATGTCTGGCTGGTGCTTGGCCAACCCAGTTTTGAGCAACCCCTTTCCACAGGGCCAACAGTAGAATGAAGCTGATAATTAGCAGGTAGTGACCACACAGGAACCAGAGCCTTAAAGTACTGCCCCAGTGCCCGGGGCAGTGACATCACGGCACAGCTGCCTCGTACCCAGTCAGTGACATCATGATGTCCGGTGACATCATGACATCATTTTCATGACATGCAGCTCATCATGGAAGGGTTTCAAAAGCTGCACCTGCCCAAATTCCCTCTTCTATACAATGATTAAAAATTTAGGCACTCTGTTCCAGTTTGTATCTGGTAACCCTACATAAAGGACATACCACACCTGTATGAAAGTGCCAATTCAGCTGCCCATACCTCGGGAAGCCAGTTTGCATTATGCATGCCACACTGCAGCATTAGCCTTTAAAGCTCTAAATGGTCTGGGATGAAGTTACATTAAGGATGGCCTGCTCTCATGTGAACCTGCTAATGATCAGCTTATGAGGCCCTGCTCTCTGGCTTGCCTTTAACTGAGAGACAAAGGGCATGTTTCGAAACAGAAAGGTGGGTTAGAAATAGGTTTTAATATAAATCAATATAAATAATCTGATTATAAATGTGAGAAGCAGCATCACAATCAAGGTGAGGTGAATGCTGCTTCAAGAAGTCAAACAAATTTTGTTTTAAAGGACATCATGAGTCATTTGCTACCTTTTCAGAATAAAAAAATATTTACAAATGAAGATGTCTTGATTTTTTTTTTTACATATGAGTGGATGGCAGTTTGCAGAGATAATGTATGTCAACGGTTACTGTCAGCACAATTCTATGCATGTCTACTCAGAAGTAAGTCAATGTTCAATGTGTTCAATGGGGCTTACTCCCAGGAAAGTATGCATAGGATTGCAGCTTATGTGGTCTAAGTCAGGGGTTGTCAAACTTTTTAGCACCAGGACCCACTTTTTAGAATGACAATATGTCCGGGACACACTGGAAGCGATCTCATAGCTGGAAGTGCCCTCATTGTGATGTGCTGCGAATGTAGTGATAAGTTGGGTTATTTCTCAGCCATTTTTCAATAGCAAACTGAATCAAAAAGAGAAAAAGCCTATTTACAACTTTGACACAAGCAAAATAACCACACAGCCCTCCCCCTTTCCAGCATCCCATCTAACCATATTTTCAATATGGCTGCTCTAGGTGCTTCACAAACCACCTGAAATTGCCTTGTGACCCACTGGTGGGTCCTGACCCACAGTTTGGGAACCCCTGGTCTAGGTGCCTCCTTTGGTGGAAATTGGTATGATAGCCAAAGGGAGCAGGTGGTGGCAATACGGTTGTAGAGCTCCCTCCCAAGGAAGCCTCTCAAGACCCTTGTACTTTTTAGGGGGGCTGGGAAAACATTTTTATTAGTCTAATGTCCTTTGGGGTCTTTAATGCTTGGGTATATTAACGTTTTGCAATTGCTATTGCAAGTTATCCTGAGAACCGCTGATGTATGAAAGAGCTCAGTACAAGTTTGAACAATAAAACAGGCTTCTCAATAGGTCTTTGTCTGTGGCGATTAAGAATGGCCTCCAGTAATTAAATATGGAACCATTTGGAGATTGGATGACACCTTCAGAGCTGTTGATATGTCACAAATGATTTACATTGGCGTATATTTAATAGGTGAGCTATTAAATGTGACCTAGTGACATCTATGCAGTTAATTGTAATAGTGTTAAATATCATAAAACAATCTCATATGCAAAAGCCCTCACAATCTCTGAACATAGACCCCTTTGGTGTCAGCACATTTGGGAGTACCACTGCTTTAGCCCACTGTTTCTCAAACTATGGGTCAGGACCACAAGTTTCTGGTGGGTCTTGCAGAGCCTCCAATGAAAACACAGGTGATGGAAAGATCAGATGAGATAAGTAATTGCATCTAGTCCTGAGGCTATTCAGAAATCAAATAGCTAGTAACTGCTGTGCAAAGAGCTGAGCTCCTGCAGTTTGCAAGCTTGTGTAAATCTATATATATAAAAATGGACGTGGGTGTGTATGTATGCGGGTATGCGGGTATGTATGTTCCTTATACAAATCTCCGTCCCTTGACCCACGGCCACGAAACTTGGCACACACGTTCCTTGCAGCCTGGAAGGAATAACTGCGGGGTCAGACCCCCCTACGGCCCCCCCGGTTTTCGGGGAGGGGGCCCAGATCGTCAGGAACCAAGGGGATTGCATGGGGCTACAGGTCTGCTGCCACCCTGTGGTCACAGACGATTCTGCAGCAGCTCAGCTGAAACTGAGCAGAACAGAAAGCGAAACTAAATGCTTCGCCTGCGTGGCCTGAGTGGGCCAGGGAGGAAAGAGCAGGATCCACAGAGTTCCAGCAGCCAGTCGGATCTGAGAGGGGCCTATGTCCAGGGAGCTCACAGGCCACCTCTGCCTGTTTCTCATACGTCAGGCCTATGCTGCCACAGGACCTGCAGACAGTAAGTGGGACCTTCCTATTGCTCTCTTAGTTGCTGGTGTCCCTGTTTCCTCATTCCTTTCACAGTGATAGTGTGCATTTTGGGGTCCGGGTCATCAATACTGTTAACTACACAGCTGTGCCAGTGTTGCCTGAGTGGGCCAGGGTGGAAAGAGCAGGATCCAGAGAGTTCCAGCAGCCACTCAGATCTGAGAGGGGCCTATGTCCAGGGAGCTAACAGGCCACCTCTGCCTGTTTCTCATACATCAGGGCAGATTCCTGCCACAGGACCTGCAGACAGTAAGTGGGACGTTCATGTTGCTCTCTTAGTTGATGGTGTCCCTGTTTCCTCATTCATTTCACAGTGATAGTGTGCATTGTGGGTTCCAGGTCATCAATACTGTTTTATTTCAGGGACGGGTTCTATATGTCTATATATGGATCTCACTATGTCATGCTTTTGAGGGAGGTTTGCATATTTGTGTGTATGTTCCACCATTACTCTGGAACGCCTGGAACGATGTGCACCACACGTGGTGCACTCCTTCCTTACGATCTGGACAGATATACTGTGGGGGTAGGGCCCCCCATACGCCCCCAGAGGTGGGAGTGCACTGCAGAACACACTCATTCCTCCTCCCAATAGAGCCTGGGGATAATTTCTGCCCCCGGGCAACGCCGGGTCACAAAAAGCTAGTAAGGAGATAAATTTTGAGTATCTTTTTTCTGGTGTATTTTTTTCCCCAAGCCCACAGTGACAGGTAGTGGGACAGGTGAAGGCTGGGTCACATAACTAAGACGCTCAAGCCTTGAGGCTATTCATTAGGGCTGCCTCATTACAAGAAATGGATCAGGGTTTTTTGATTGTTTTTGTTTTTTAAATAAATAAATAAAATATTACTTGTAAATAAATTAAAAAATATATAATTTCTTTCTAGATCACTTTGTTTTAAGTCTCATAAAGCTAGGTGGGTCCTAACAGAGCAGTTGTTCCCAATCTTTTTAGAACCAATATCTATTCCCAATATTTTCCCAAGACTGGAAGTTGTGTCATTAAGCAGGAAGTGACATCATTTTGCCTGTAAAAACATTTATGTATACTACCATAGGTTACCAAATGCAACAGTTTTCAGGAATGTGGAAACACCTTGAAATTTTTTTCAAAAGCATTTTTTCCTCTTTTTAGGCTCCCTGCAAATTTGCAAAAATGCAACTTTTTAAATGTATTGCTGACACCTCTTTGGTAGTAATTGGGGTCTCCATGTCCCCCTGAAAATCAGCTCACAAACTTTCAGGGGGTAGTGACCCCCCAGGTTGGGAAACACTGTAATAGAGTGTTGTTTTAAAAAGAGGGTCCCGGTGGTCAAAAGTTTGAGAACCGTGGCTTTAGCCATTGGTGTAACAGAAGTGATTTTCAGCAGAATAAATGAATGACAAAACCTTTCCAAGTAGGCTCAAATACTATAGAATTCTGCAATTCTGTAGGCTCCAAGTAGACTATCAGATCCACTATGAGTCAAGGCCCTAACTCCACTTTTACCATTTTTTGAGTCTGTCAATTTCCAACAGAGTAGAAGAAATCAAGAGTCATTGTGTATGTATGAGCATGGGCTGAAGGCCAGCCAAGGGGAAAATCCCAAGCTTTATGTTTTCTTTTTATAGGCAAGTATGGTTAAAAGCCAAATGGGTCAGATTAAGTGCCTTTACATAGTCTCCCTGGTATCTTTTCAGAGCTTTTCATAAGTACATATAAATGAAAAACACAGAAACAATTGCCACAGTAACATATCCTCATTTGACTGGTAAAAATTATATTTTGCCTTTTCTCTAGCATTTGTATTCTCCTCTATTACCTGCTTGCTGAAAATGACTTTATTGAACATATTAAGGAGTCCGTAGCAGTTCCCCATGGAATTTGAATCCAGAACAACCAGTTACCCTTACTACTTGTAGTTTGAAGGAGGGAGAGGCAGAATTCAAGCTGAATACTGCAGCTCTTTCTCTTCTGTATCCTCATCTCAAAATTCTGCTAGACCAGTGGTTCTCAAATGTTTTAGACCGGGACCCACTTTTTAGAATAACACTCATGTTGGGACCCACCAGAAGTGATGTCATTAACTTGTAAGTGATGTCATAGCTGGAACATCGTAGCCATGACATCATCAAGCAGAAAATGCTGTCAGTGTAACATCAAATTACACTCCTGGAATGTACACTGGCACTTTTGGATTGCAGCAATTCCACAACCATAAACATCCATGACAGAAAGCAAGATTAGGTCAGAATATCATGTAAAAGCACTGAACTGAAAACATTCTTTTTAAACCTTCACTTGAAAATTCAAACTGTGAACACTCACAGCAGAAATTCTGCAAGAGTAAGGTCTGCAGCTTCCAAGATGGCTGCTCCCAGCTTTCCACGACCCACCTGACATCAGGTCATGATCTACTAAGTGGGTCCCGACCCACAGTTTGAATAACACTGTGCTAGATATTTTGGGCATCCCAATCCTGAATCTGGTGCTGAAATGGCTTCTAGTGGTGCCAGCAAAACAGTGGCCACTCCATGGCACTGAGACTCTGTGCCAAGGGTGCAGGCCCAGAGCTGGTGTTGGGGCCTTTGGTGGTGCCACGAATGTGCTTACCAACAGCTTCAAGATTGGGACCTAATTCTGTTGCATTTCTCTGAACATATGGAAGACAAAATATCATTACAAATGTTCTCATCATGTAATATTCCCTCTTCTGGGAAATAAAGCTATGACTGGGATTTGGAGCGCAATCCTAAACTGGAGTTAGGATGGCATAAACTAAGCCAGCAATGTTTGGCTGGCACAAGGGCCACCATAAAGTGTATTCGGACCACTCTCAGAGTCAGGGAGGATAGTGCATGTCTGTGTGCCGGCCTCTCTGACTCCAAGAATAGTCCAAACATACTTTACGGTGTGCTGGCCAAACTTTGCTGGCTTAGTTTATGCCGGCCTAATTCAGTTTAGGATTGCACCCTTGGTCAAAGTCTAAACTCTGTTCATGCTTTTGTTTCTGGCTGATGGAGATCTTCAGAAAAAGTGTACTAATAATGGAAAACTTCTGCCATTCCACTTATTTATAATTTTGATCAGTATTCCAATGTTTGGATTATTGATGCAAGAATTTTTGGCCTATTTTTCTGAACATCATGAAGAAATGCCTTGGTTCTCCTTGATCCCTTAATAATCACACAACTGTTTATTCCATTTTTCCCACACACAGAGCAAAACCCCATTATCAGCTCCCTTTTGATCTGAAACTCACTACTCACTCTTATTTAAATCTAGGTTATGTCCCCTGTTGTGAAATACTTACACAATAATTCCCTCAATTATTTGAAGCCTTATTTATCCAAATGTTTTGATGTTCTAGAAATAGTTTGAATAAACAGCAGTTTACTATCCCTGCCTGCATTTGATCTTCTCATTAGAGACATGATGCTGGGACAAACCCCAGTCTTTTTCACCTCTTCCCAAATAGCCAAGTAATACACACTTCTGTGGCCAGTTAAAATGTCAAACTTTCCTGGCAGTGTCCTAACCCTGTTTGACTGAGGGCAGAATCCTAACCTGAAGTTAGGTCAGCAAAGTTTGGGTGGCACAAGGGACCACTCTCAGAGTCCGAGAGGCCAGCACACAGATATGCGCCATCCTCCTTGACTCCGAAAGTGGTCCAAATACACTTTACGGTGGCCCCTGCACTGGTCAAATTTTACTGGCCTAACAGTGCTGGCCTAACTCCAGGTTAGGGTTGCACCCTGAGTATACAGATGGCACTGTTCTTGTAGTTATTTGTCCTGACCCATGGAATAGTATTCTACATGCATAGCCAGAGAGGCTCCAAATGTGCAGACAGTTGTACCAGGCCATGAAACAAGGCCAGATATCTGGCCCTTGCATGCACACATGGGTCCCCTGTCCAGTGGCATATCTAGGGTACGGCAAGTAGAGTAGAAGCCAAAAGTCAGCTGGAAAGCTGCTGAAGAAGGAATGGGCGGCAGCAGCAGCAGCCACTTGCAAAGCTGCTGCAGCCCTCACCTAAACCCAAAAGTGACATCATGGGACATCACAACATTGTGTGATGTCATTATGTCACCACCCCAGCAGTGCTGACCCTGAACACACTGCTGCCACTGCCCCCTCATGGGCGTTCCCCATCCTATGCACTTACCAGGAAGCTTGGTGATGGTGCCTCACCCACTCCTTTCGCATGTTACTAGTTTCTACTACTACTACTACAAATTGTTGCCACTTCAGGCATTGCCCAAATGGGCTTACAATCTAGTACAGGACAAAAAATATACAAAATAATTAACTGGAGAAGGGAAATTTCAAAATTAAAAACAAACACAGGCATAAAATTATAGGTTAATATTATGAGGGGGGGGGAATTGTATTAAGCCACCAGCCCAGGCTTAATACAATTTAAAGAAGGGGGAGTTCCTGGGCAAACCCCTCTCACAAGAAACCCAACCAAAAGAAATAAAGAAAAAGCCAATTTATTTTAACATACATATAAGATTAGAAATAAGTTTACAGAGCCTCTGTATCATAAAATCCAATAATACATTTACAAGGCAGGAGGCTCCCTCTCACAGGACTTCCCCCATCATATAAAAGCCCTCTGTCTAGCACCCAGCTGAGAGGAGAACAAAGAAACACCCTCCAATATTTTTATCCCCCTAACTAACTGCAACCAGCTCTCATGGCACCCAATGAAGCTATCCTACTTCTCTGAGAGCAACCAAGAGGTTCTGCTCTCTGAGGCTTTTTAGGGTTAGCTCATTAAAGGCAATTACCCTCACCTGACCCCTACACAGGAGTAGTTCTCTTCACCTTCAACTCCCAATACAAAACAAGATCCACAAACCAGTTTCATGACAGTTAATTTTGAGACTTTTTTGAAACAAGAGAAGAGAATCAGTTATAATATCAATTGACTGTGAATTCCCTAAATAAGGGGCAATATCTGAGGAAGCATGAAGAAGGAAAAACCGGGGGGTTACTGAGCAACACAAAATCAGCAGAATGCAAAGGCCAAAAAAGGTGCAGGAACCAAAGACAAAAGGGACCTGCAGAATGGATACATTTAAAAGTAAATGACATAATCTTAAATTGAATGCTGAAAAAGTTAACAAAGAGTCTTTGTACTTCAAACACGAAGGGCGCAATCCTTACCAACTTTCCAGCACTGACATAGCTGTGCTAATGGGGCATGTTCTGCATTCTGCAGTGGAGTAGTAGTCATGGAGGCCTCCTCAAGGTAAGGGAATGTTTGAGCTCCCTTGGAGCTGCTTTGCCCTTACCCCAGTACTGGAAAGTTGGTTAGGATTGCACCCTAACAGGGTTATTATCCTTGGCGTCCATGGACTACAGCTCACTTTGTCAAATGCATCGAATGAAATGAACTCCACTCCACAACAGTGTATGTCGGATTTTCAATCCTCTAGGATTAATCTGGAATTTTGGGAATGAGCATCAGTCTTCAAGTGACGAATGAAAGCAATCCTGGAGATTTTAACTGGGCCTGTTGGAATTCCCAACACTATATCATGTTGGGGAGCACTGTTCCCACTAACCTACACAGCCACAGAGCTTGGCATCCCAGACCTTCGACCATGATGTAGGACGTCATCACTAAGTACCTGAAGACAGCTTTTCAACACAGTCACAATGCCATGCAGCAAGAAAAGGGGTCTGTGCACTGCAATAGACCCCTTGTATGGAGGATAGTTAGAGAGGGGGAAAGTCCCCAAAACAGCTTTAGTTAGAGCGGCAACCCACAAGTGTTTGCTATAATAAATGTATGAGATGCCATGAGACTTTGTTGCAACAGGCTAACATGGCTACTCCTCTGAAATGTATGTTTCAAAGGTCTTCTAACCCTTGTTCTTTCATCTCTAGAATGCTCAACCACCATCCACGGACGTTAAGAGTTTTCCACCCTTTTTCTCATGTTGCCCCTTATTGCTGCAATGTCCTCCCAGACACCCAAGTGGCTCCATTTCTCTTGTTTGTTTTATGTGCATATCACCTTTCAGGATGAGGCCTGTTGGAGTGGTTTACATCCAGGGCGCAATCCTAAACTGAGTTAGGCTTGCATAAGGTAAGCCAGCAAAGTTTGGCCAGCACAAGGGACACTGTAAAATGTGTTTGGACCACTCTCGGAGTCAGAGAGGCCAGCACACAGACGTGACGTGAGCCATCCCCCCTTACTCCGAGAGTAGTCCAAAAATGCTTTATGGAGGACCCAAACTTTGCTGGCTTAGTTTATGCCGGCCTAACTCCAGTTTAGGATTGCGCTCCCAATTACAATAAGAAAAAAATCAACTCTTCTGAGTGATGCTGGTTTTCAAAATGGCCGCAGGCCTGATGTGAACAGCCCCCATAAAAATAACCACCAGGAAAACCTGACAGCAGAGGGCAATTATAAAGGGAAAGCTTCTCCTCTGTTAGGCCACAGATGTAAAAATGGCTCCAAGCTGTTGCCTTCTATCTGTAGCAATACCAAATAGCAGAAAGGGCTGGAGGAACAAGATGTCAACAGTTGTAATTTGAGTCCCAGGTATTTTGACAGCTGCTGCTTGTTCTTAAAACTATGGAATACTTGATGTAAACAGCTCCCAAAATGTCTACCACTCTTTGTGTGCTGCTAGAAAAATGTTGAGTCTTCCTGGACTCAAGAGAACTATGGAGGGACAAATAACCGAGGGGTTTGTTCAGAGGGGGCAGTTTATGTTTTCTGTTCGAAAGTGGTTGCTTGTCTTTCCCTTCATACTACAAGGTATCAGAATCCTTCAAATCCTTCCTCAAAATCCATCTGCCCTAAAAAGCTTTTGCTTAACCCCTTTGCGTCCTTCCTCAATTGAAACAAAGCTTAAATATACCTAATCGCACTTGTTCCCATTGATTTGTTGGTATACTTGCCTTTCCCATTCCCTTCTCCTTTTTGTTTATCTCCCACTATCACAGTTTAGGTCATAAACTCCATTCTACTTAAACTGAGAACATTTCATCCATCTCTTTACAAAGACTTGGAGAGGTCTTGCCGAGATGATGGGAATAGGGATCCTTACAAAACAAGAGTGTCCACACTGAATGTGAATATTAATATTCCCACCTTTTACTTTTAGCCAGTTGTTTTAACTGGGAACAGAAAGCTCAATTTGATTGTAATATTTGGTAAAAGAAACTAGTTGCTAGTCTCTCAATTAAGGATCATAAATGTATTACCAAGTATTTTTAACTTGGCCAACATTCTGAGCTCTGTGCATAAAGGTAAAATATCTATCAAGAAAGATGCTGAGATTTTTCTTTCATTAACAGATGTAGACAAATATTAGTTGGTTTTAGTGTTGTTGCCTAAGGGACTTTTGCAAATCAAAACAAAACGTTATTTCCTACCTACGAAGTGTGTTTGTTCTGTGGTTTTGTAATGCAATCATTTCTAGTCATACTAATGAAACAGCATTTATATGCACGCACACAAAGAAAGATTAGGGTGATCAAATATTAGATAAAAGAAAGAGTAGCTTATAGTTCCATCCCAAAGCTAAACTTGTTCGCGTGAGATCCTATTGACATTCTACTAGATTTTGGTCTGGTTTTAAAATAAAACATGCAGCATGTTAATCCACTGAAAAGTATGTTTGGACACCATAAAATATGTTTTGACCGAGGCCAGCACACAGACATGACCCATCCCCCCTGACTGGTCCAAACATGCTTTATGGTGGCTCTTTTGCCAGCCAAATTTTGCTGGCCTAACTGTGCCGGCCGAACTCCAGGTTAGGATTGTGACCTGAGATGCTAAAAACAATGAGTTTTTGCCACGGGCAGCCCGATCCTAAGTTGCCCCAGTACCTGGAGGAACAGCAGGGCTAAAATGGCTGCCATTGTATCCTATAGGCCCTGGGCAGCGGCCGGAGCCTAAGGAAACAATTGTTTCCTTAGCCCATGTAAAGCCCCAGTGGCTCCAAGGGGTCTCCTTGGATCTGTGCCCACTACTGAGAGGGTGCAGAACCAAAGAGGCCCATGTAGGGCTCTGCTACCTCAGAAGGGGTTTGATTCAGCAGCAGACTCTGCCACCATCACCGGGACGCCCCCTCCTGGGCCTAATCCTCCCCTCAAGTTGCTCTTCTCCCGCCCAATTCCACCCCCTCCCCACCTCCTCCCACCCTAAAAAGGCTCACCACCAACTGGCAGCTAAACTGACCACCCAGTGCTCCCTCAGGTGTCTGCTTATGGCACTTTCATGACACCTTTTCCAGTGGTACAAGCATATCGCTGGTACAGAAGACCCATAGATTAGGCCCTAAAAATCCTTTTCCTACCCCAAAATATTTCCTATGAAATAAATAAATTGATCATTTTTAAAAACTGAGGCTCTTACTATGTGGAATTTTATTCCTATGGGGCTCTTTGGAGACTTAAGGCCAAGGGGAGGCCTTCTCGGTACAGGGAAGGGTCCCCAATGATCTTGAAACTTTATGGACCATACTGTTCATTTTACTTGTTTGTTTTAATTTACCCATCAACTTCTCTAGAAAAGGATTGCATACTTGTAAAAACTATAGGCTGTAGTATTGCAGCACCCCTAAGCCATAATTTTCAGTTTTAACTTTGATGCAGTTTTAGAATTCTGTTTTATTGGAAGTTAATAAACTGAGGGTGCAATCCTAACCAACTTTCCAGCACTGACATAGATGTGCCACTGGGGCATGTGCTGCATCCTGCAGATAGGGGGCAGTCACAGAGGCCTCCTCAAGGTAAAGGACTGTCTGTTTCCTTACCTCAGAGCAGCATTGCCTTTACGCCAGTGCTGGAAAGTAGTTTAGGATTGAATGCTTCTGTTGCAATTTTTCAGTGAATGTATGCCCTCTGACTAGGAAGGGGAAAACACTACTGCCAAGATTAATCTAAGGGGAAAAACAGAAGAGCAATTCCTTTAAAATGGGCTATCAATATACATTTCAGAACAGTAACATAAAAAGAAATCACGTTGGAAAGGCAAATGAAAAAGTTAAACTCCTTTAGGTCCATGCAAACATCACAGAGAGACAATCCAATAATTTCAAACACAGTAATGTCAGACCAGATCTAAACCATGTATCAAGAAATCTCTTTTTTTCTAGGAATAATATCCTTTCCAACTCCAAAGTGGGCTAGTCCACGGACCTGTTTGAAACAAGAATCTTCCTCATGATGGTAATATTTATATACAGCTGACTGATTATACAACCCGTGTGAAACATCCTCATACAGTCCAATCCCACCTAAATCCCAGTGCAGTGATTCAGCTGCACTGGTGCAACTACCTGAAGTTGTTATGTCTCTCAGCCCCCTCTCCACATATTGCCTTCTAACCTACCATTTTCACAGTCCCACCATCTGGTGTCTTTCCCTTGGCCTGTTGCCAAGCTCCTTCTTGCCAACCGGGCCCTCACTTTCTTTCACGTCCCGATATCGCTGGGAAACAGAACTACAAGTACCAAGATGGTGCTAGGAAGAGAACTGCAACCGTATCTGCTGCTTCCACAAATATCCTGCCTCTTACAAAGTTGTTATGGTTACTACTACTACTACTACTACTACTTATATACAGCTTTTTTAAAAAAAGTTATATTGGTTTACAGACAAAATCAAATGGCTCCCAAAACGACTCACGATTTTAAAAGATGAACAAGTACACCAGCAAACAGCTTCCACTCTAAACAGGGCCTTGGGGGCTGCAGGGCTCGATGCAAAACATTTTGCAGGCCCCCCCTCTAGAGGGCCCAATTACTCACAAGAATGAGCTGCAGCGACCAGCCCAGGGCCACTGGCACCCCAGGGAAAGTGCAACACCTGAAAATAGGTGGTGGAGATGTGATAACATCCCCACTAACTGCTTCAAGGGGGGGTCCTATTTTGAGCCAATGGGGTGAGTGGGCAGGCCTTCTAGCAGCAAAGGTCTGCTTGCCGCACTTTCCTCATGACTCTTCAGCATGAAAGATTCTGATGCAAGAAAAAAAACCCTCCTTTTCTTTCAGAAACCGCCACGATCACTTCACCTGGCTGCAAGCACCACAGCCCAGCCAAGCCCCAACCGCCATGATTTCCGCACCTGGCTGAGAGCACCAGCCCAGCCATGCCTTCACCACTACGATCATCGCCCTGGCCGCAAGCAAACAGCTCGGCCAAGTCCCCATTCACCCCTTCTCAACCCAATAAAGACTGGACCTTGGGGAGAATTGAACTGGCAGCCGAGACACCTCAGAAGCTGGCTGACCGCATGTGAACCTTTTTTTCCCCGAGACGGGCACCCGGGATTTGAACCCGTGGAGCCACCTCAGCAACATGCCGGCAACCAAACTCAGCACTAGACATCGGGAGCTGGCATTTAATGTTTTGAATGGGATGTCTGGTTTATGTGGCTGGCTGTTCATAACTTTGAAGTTCTCCTTTACTTAATAGCAGCTGTACTTGCTGAGTCCTGGTAAAGCCATTTATACAGTGTTTTCCCAATGTATCACTGTATTTATATGCTCATTGACTGTGGCTGACAAGAGTTTGTTCCTTCTCAGTGATCTGTAGCCAATGCCATCTGAGATCTGATCTGTAAAATGCAATTTTAATTAAGAGTAGCATTTACACAATAATTGTCATTCTATTGTTCAAGGCATAACATAAGAACATAAGAAGAGCCCTGCTGGATCAGGCCAAAGGCCCATCTAGTCCAGCTTCCTGTATCTCACAGCGGCCCACCAGGTGCCCCAGGGAGGCATGTAACAACAAGATGCTTACATCCTGTTGCCACTCCCTTGCACCCGGTACCAGTAGCCCACCACCTTTGTAAGGGGGTTGCACAATCCATCATTGCCTATAGCCCATGATGGACCAGAAATCTGTCCAATCCCCTCTTAAAGGCATCAAGACCAGATGCCATCACCACCTCCTGTGGCAAGGAGTTCCACAGATTAACTACCCGCTGGGTAAAAAAGTACTTCCTTTTATCTGTTTTAACTCTCCCAACCCTCAGCTTTAGTGGATGCCCCCTGGTTCTGGTGTTTTGAGAGAGGGAAAAGAACATCCCTCTAGGCAGGTTTTTTTAAAGTGTAGCTCCAGAGACTACAGTAGGTAAGGTTTTTCAATCGCTAAATTCAGCAGGGATGAATACTGATTTTGATAACTCCAGTGGTGTTTGATTAATCAATAACATTTGTGGTTGAAATACTATTTTACACACACACACACACACACACACACACACACACACACACACACGTTTTCTTTCTTTGCAGAATGTATACTGTTTAAATCAAGAAATGAAAAATGCAATTTTGTATGCAAGACTCCTACTAATGTTAATTGCTGTGAATCTGACATGGAACTAGTCTGTAATCCTAGTCACACTTACTCAGACATAAGTGCCATTGAACTCAGTAGGCTTACTTTCCCATAGACATTTGTAGGTCTGTGTTGTTAGTACGCTAACTGCATACGGACAAAACATAACAAAATATGTCTGTATCTGATCATGTTGCCTCTTTCCTTTTTGTTCCAGAAAGTCCTTTTAAATACCATAAACTTGGCTTTTGTTTCGCATACTATGTGCTTTTCCACTATGGGAATTCCCAGAGTCTGAATTATTACCAATAATAAGTAAAATATACAACTCAAGTCACTTTCCCTGATGCAATGGCTGAATACTAGGGCCTTAAAGGAAGTGTTTTTTTTTTACAGCATCCATTAACTGCAACCATTTACAGAAATGACAAAGCTGTTTAAGATGTTTATTCTAACTTCTAGATGAGAGTATTGTGCATCATTTTTATAACATGCAAGCCAACAATATTGTACTCTATCATTACTGGTCAAAGTGACACCCTCACCAGGTAAATCATACAAGTTGACATTAGGTAGCTCCAGATAGAGTCATAACTTGTGAGACCTAAGTTGACAGGGGTCATATAAGAGGTGCTTCACTGGGTTTTTCCATTTACTCTCATTCCACGGAGAAAAGGGAAAATTGGCTCCAACCCATCTCCCAGGAAACAAATCACATGTAAAGACCAGGCACCAAACTCAGACAGATATATGGGGAATAGGTAGTCACAAGAAAGTAAAATCAAAAGTTCACACTTGGCCGTGCAGTGGCTGCTTGTAAACTCACCAAGGCTGACTACAAGGAAGTAGAAGAGCCAGTCACAGTTCTGACTGGTAGTTGTGGATGTTCTGAATTAATGTTCCAAGGAGGCAATCCTAACGTGGAGTTAGGCAGGCACATTTAGGCCAGCAAAGTTTGGCCAGCAAAAGGGACACCGTAAAGTCCCAGAGAGAAAGGCCAGCACACAGACATGCACCATTCTACCTGTGTTTGGACCTGAGAGTGGTCCAAACGCACTTTACAGTGGCTCTTGTTAGCGAGCTGAAATTAAATGAGGACACTGTGGAGGTTCTCTTGGGTAAGGGGCCTGCTGCTACGGCAAAGGTTCATCAGTCTGTTCTCCATAAGGTAGCACTCCCTTTGGAGGATTTGACTTACAGCTTGGAAGTGCTTTTGGACCCAGCCTTGATCCCAGCGGCATCATGCTGCCGGAACGCTGGGCGGGAGGAACAGGTGAGCGGCAGCCCGCCCGTTGCATACCACTCCGTTTCGCCGTCTTCCCCGCCCCCGCGTTCCGGCAGCATGACGCCGCTGCTTGATCCTGAATGTTCAGTGGCTGGTGCACCAGCTGCATCCATGTTGGCCTCAAGAAGACCTAGCCATGGTTATCTTTGCCCTAGTTAAGTCTCCTTTCTATTATAGCAGCAGTCTCCAAACTTGAAACCACTGCACCATCAAAAAGCATCCCCGGTACAACTGGCTTCTGCAGTTTCACTCAGGGCACCCATGAAGACCCTGACCACAGCCCCCAGGGGTCTTTGTGGTGAGCTGCTTCCAGGGTCTGCACCCCAGCATGCCTCATGAGCAGAGTTCTGTGCAAAAGCAGCTTGCTATGAAGACCACGGGGGCTGTCGTCAGGGTCTTCATGAGCATCCTGGGTGGAACAGCAGAAGCCACTCACCTGGAGGAAGGACAGGATGGACACTGGATCCAGCCCATGGGCTGAAGTCTAGCGATCCCTAGATTACAGCAATATACTTTCTAGGAGGCTGCCTTGGTGACCTTTCAGAAACTTGTAAATGCAGCTATTAGGGCAGTAGTATTCTGATGTTTTAGACTGGGACCCACTTTTTAGAATGACACTTGTGTTGGGACCCACCAGAAGTGAGGTCATTAACCTGGAAGTGATGTTGTGGCAGGAAGTGACATAATCAAGCAGGAAGTGCTGTCGTAACATAATAAAATGACACTCCTGAAATGCAAATTGGCATTCTTGGACTGCAGCAATTGTACAACCATGAAACATCCCTGACAGAAAGCAAGATGAGAACAAAATATTATGTAAAAGTAAGATGACCAACTTTTTTACAATGAAAAGGAGGACACAAATAAATTGAAGAAAAAAATATCGTAAATAAAAGAAACATTTTATTCATTGCAACAATAATACACTATAATACTGTATGATAAATGCATAATAAAAACATTTGTAACATTTTATATTGTAATTATGCTTACATGCCAACAGGGTTGTATAAACTTGTAAATAAAATTATACATATTTGGAAATTATTAAATAGATAATGAATTACTAAAACATGAATTGTGCTTACCTATGTATGATTGAATATTCACTGAAAGAAATAATTACCGTGAGTCTACTGCGTGCATATGTGCCGTGTCGTGTTTCGGTAAGAAGTAAACAAAGCCACTTGCGCGGCGCATGCATCTCATAATGGCGTCTTGCCGCACTGTACCGAGTGTAAATCACAGGCTCATATGCCCTCTAATCAGTTCCGGGCCCCTATGAGTCTGTGATTTTTTCAGCAGCGTGTGACCTTAAGCACAACAAGGCTCACAAACACTGCTACTAGTCTGGGCCCAAAGTTAAGAATACTTCCTCTTAACCTTAAAATTCCCCAGGCTAAACAAGTCCCAACTACAGGGACTTTTTCCAATGAGTAACTTAAAATTTGGTAAGCGTGCCACTTTAGCCACTGAATCTTATTTGGTTCCAAAGACAACCAAAGCTTCTAGTAAATTTAATTGTAATTTATTGAGAAACAAGGGTTACACAACTAAGAAAGCATACTAGAACTAACAGAGATACCTTATAAAACAAAGAAAACTAGGCTCCTATCACTGACTAGGCCCTAGTTGTTCACCTTGTTCCTCAGACAGCAATTCCAGTCTTGCAAAGGGAAGTCTGCAGGTTTGCAAGCTTTACCAGGTCTGATTAAAGGGACCATCTCCTGTTTTCAGCACTAGCTACATGTAACCTTTCTGAATAGCTTGCATTCCTGACCCCAGCTATAACTTCACACCTTTTGCAAACAACCAATGAAATAAGCTCTCTCAATCCTGCTTGTGTTACAATTCTTTCAAAATAAAGTCAAGCCAGGGCCTAGCTTTTTCTTGTTTGCTCTTTACACCGAGCCTTGACGAATCGTCATGTCAAATACAAATACGTCACATCACACACAACGGATCGGATTGGCATTGATCGAATACGGAGATTTACAGATTAGTCTTCACATATCGAAAAGGAGGACGGGTAGGAGGACACTTTTCAAGGGAGGACAGAACTTACAAAAGGAGGACTGTCCTCCCTAAAGGAGGACGGTTGGTCACCTTAGTAAAAGCACTCAACCAAAAACAATTTTTTTTAAAACCCTCACTTAAAAAGGTAAACTGTTAACATTCACAAAAGGAATATAACAAGAGTAAGGTCTGCCATTTCCAAGATGGCTGCTCCCAGCTTTCCGTGACACACCTGACATCAGGTTGCGACCCACCACGTGGGTCCCGACCCACAGTTTGAATAACACTGTGTTAGGGTACTGACAGTAAGTTGCCAGATAGGAAGGGTTAGGCGATGCAAACTACAGAAAGCAGATAAGGCCAGCAAAACAGGGTCAACTAGTCTCAAGCAGATGGGACAGAGTGATGGGAGAGCTGCAACTCTTCCAAGTAGAGCCCCAGGGAGCTCCAAATGACCTAGGGGTCAAATCTAACCTGCCACAAGATTGTATATGGCCCACAGCAGCTTAAAATATTTTTTTCCCAACCACACGGTCAGACAGTTAACATGTGCAGTTCAGTCTGCGGCACTCCCTTCCATGTGCCCAGAGCAGTGTCAGTCTGGCTAACCCACATTTTGTCACATTCTCTTTTGTTCAATCTTATCATGCTGATTACAAGATCCAATTAAAACTTATTCATTCATTTAAATTTTGTTCATTCATTCATAAAACAGATTTTTTTTAAGCCTGCAAAAATGTGTAAAATATAAGATGTGGCCCTCGTACTGAAAAGTTTGGAGACCCCTAAATTAGAGAAACAGACGGCATCATTCCAGCCAAGGAAGAAAAGCTGTTTCCTGACTGGAGGCTCTCTCGCTCTCTCCCTTTCCTCTTTGGCCAACCAGAGGAGAGCCCACCAGAGGACTTGCTGTGACTGCAAGTTGTAAGTGTTCATGGTTCCATCATTCTGGTAAGATCAAGGAACAATGTAGGTAGACAATTGTTAATATTTTATGTTGTTTTAGACTAGAGAAGTGGTTCTCAAACCTTTTAGCACCAGGACCCACTTTTTAGAATGACAATCTGTCTAGGACCCACCAAAAGTGATGTCATGGCCAGAAGTACAAACATTGTGATGCCAGAGCCTGCTGCTTTCCTGAGAATGCAGCAAGTTGGGTTATTTCTCAGCCATTTTCCAATAGCAAAGTGAATCAGAAAGAAAAATGCCCATTTACAACCTTGACACCAGTAAAACAACCACAAAGCCCTCCCTCAGTCCAGCATCCCATCTTTCCATATTTTCAATATGGCTGCTCTAAGTGCTTCATGACCCACCTGAAGTTTGGGAACCACTGGACAAGAGTATGTCTTTTTTGGAATTTGAGGCAACTGCTAAGTGGAATTTCCCCTGCTAAGTGGGCAAGAGGCACTTTTTCAAGTGGTGTCCTCTTATATTTAGCAGGGGGAGAGCAATTGTCCCTCTTCACCCCAGCACAGTGTCTTTCTCATGGCTGTTGCTGGTGGTGTTCTCCATTCTTTTAGATTGTGAGCCCTTTTGGGACAGGGAGCCATTTAATTTTAATGCTATTATTTGCCTGTAAACCGCTTTGTGAACTTTATGTTGAAAAGCGGTATATAAATACTAGTGATTGATTGATTGATTGAACTGCTCTGAGCAAACGCACATGTGCTGGAAAGTTAGTTAGGATCGGGTCCACACTTGAGTTTTGCTGGACCGCTGAATTCCCCGAAGCACAGCATAACTGCATTCTCTCACAAGGTCTCCTTGTGTTTTTAGAGCTACTTACAGCTTTCTCAGTCCTCCTCAGAAGCCACACCTATAGGCATAGTCCACATCCCATCTCAACCTTGTCCAGAGGGCAGCTGTATAATCTCCTCAGGAGGCAGTTCTGCCTCCACAGTTTCTTTTCTAATCTAATCATTTTGTTGCCTAGGTTACAGGGAGGTCACCACCTACTGCTACCTTCTGTACAATTCAGCATTACATAAGGAGGCAGTAATGCACAACAGTTAAGACCAATAGGGCTTATAAAACCGCTAATCTGACCATTTGCCCAGAGTCCTCCATATGAACATTAAGCCGAATGGGAATCCACTTCTCCACACTGTTGTCTCATGCAGCAGTGATGTCTGTATACGTGTCTGCTTACAGGGCAAACAAGAAGCACCTTTTAAATTATCATTCTCTTATATTTAGCAAGGAGAAAGCATCTGTCCATTGCCATCAAAAATAACATCCTTCCCAATGTCGTTGAACTCGTCCTTGTGTTTCTTTTTGTGAACCCCTTTGGGGAAGCCATCTTCTCATTCCTTTTCAGCACAAACCACTTTGTGAAAAGTTTTTGTTGAAAAGTAGTATGTGAATATTCAGAATAACAACAATACTTGGCATTTGAATAATGCTTACTGAGTGTGCAATGCATTTCTTGTGCATTATCTTTATGTTGTCCTTTTTGCAGCTGAAAACGTGAAGATGAGAGGGAAGAGCTTGTTTCAGATGACCTAGTGAGTTCATGGCAGAGGTTTGAATAACCAGGAATGTCCTGATTTGCAGCTCAGTCTAGACTTAACCATAACAAGAGATAGGTCATTTTTGCAGAAGGCTGCAAACAAGATTTTGTTTCATGCAGAAGGCCATGGAACAAGATTTTGGAAGAAGCTATTGCTATATTTGTCAAATATATCAGGTCTGTCATTTGATCTTCAGTAAATTCATCTTCTGCACTCACTGGGCTCTGTTGCTGGTTTCTGTTTGTGGCTCACCCCTGATTAGCTCCACATATAACCATGTACAGTAGGTGGAACTGATTGTATTAGCATTTTTCCATCCAATACTATAGTGGAAAATTTTGAAGTAATGGAGCTCATTGCAACAGCTTATCCATAGCCACATTAAGAGCACAATTCTAACCTGGAGTTAGGCTGGCACAGTTAGGGCAGCAGAGTTTGGCCAGCACAAGGGACACCATAAAACGCTTTTGGACCACTCTTGGAGTCAGGGAGGACGGTGCATGTCTCTGTGCTGGCCTCTCTGACTGCAAGAGTGGTCCAAACATACTTTACAGTGTGCCTTGTGCTGGCCAAACTTTGCTGGCCTAACTGTGCCAGCCTAACTCCAGGTTAGGATTGTGCTCTAAAAGAAAAAGGCAAAAATTAACTTTATGTTTCTTCATTGCGATATTTGCTTCTCCTGCCATTTATTTCACCTTTGAAACGTCATGTAAATATGTGGCTCATTTCATCCAAAGCCCTTGGACTGAGTTGCAATAGTTTTAAAACAAATGCATAAAAAGGGATTACAAAAAATATCCCAAATAAATATAAAAGGTATATTAGACTGCTAGCCTATGCATGTTTACTCAAAAGTCCCACTGAGTTCAACAGGACTTAATTTGCATAGGATTGTAGCCTTAAGGGAACATGAACTATACACTATCTCTCAAGTAGCCTCTTGAGAGAGCTGATGGTGTGATTAGGTGAGTTTCACAATTTGCCTCCTAGTGGGTCTTTTTTGAAAAGGTGCTTTTAAAAAATGTTTCAAAGGCCACACCTGAGCCCTCCTGCTGACAGCCCTGCATGCTACAGGAAAAGCCCTGAAGCTCCACTCACCTGACTGCTTCCTCGTTTCCAACCAATCAGCACCCTCTCTCTTCCAGCATTGTGTCGATTGCTTAGAAAAGGTGTATGTCAGTGGTCTTCAACCTTTTTCATGCCATGACCCTAATATATAAATAAATAGAGACTGGGGACCACGCTGTTGATCCTGCCCCCTCTCACGACCCTCTAACAGTGCTAGAAGCAGGGAGGGACAAACCCTGTCCACTCCTCGCTTCTAGCACTGTTCACTGTAATTAAATATTCTTATTAGAGAGACCAGAAAAAGTTACCATTTATCCAGTGGTGGTATCTAAAGCGGGAGGAACCGGAACGCTGGGCGGGATGGACGGTTGATTGGCAGCCCGTCCGTTCCGTTCTGCCGCCTGCCCGCCCACCGCACGGGCTGCCCCTGGTTGGCGCGCCCCACCGCTGCTCATCCAGGCACCCGGCGCATCCCCGACCCGTCCCCTCCCCGGCGAGCAGGCGCCCCCTCCGAGGCCAGGGCAGCCCGCGCGGCGGGTGGGCAGGCAGCAGAACCGAACGGACAGGCAGCCAATCACACGTAAGTCCTGCCCAGCGTACCGGTTCCTCCCGCTTTAGATACCACCACTGCCATTTATCATGGCACCAATGAAAGTTATTTTAGTACAATTTCTAAGAACCTGAGCCGGACTGGGGCACAATCTCCTGATATCTGAAGGGGTATACCAGATTCCTCCCCCTTTACCTGGTGGTGCTCTAGTCCAGGGGTCTTCAACCTTTTTCATTCCTGTAAGTTGCTGCAACCCCACAACTGAGACTTCATGACCCCATTGGAGTCCCGACCCTAAGGTTGAAGAACACTGGTATATGTGATCAGACCTGCTGTATTCACACATGCATACTACAAGTGCATGGGATAAAACTTTGCCCTCATGCTTTTGAAATGGGACATTGTTTTAGATTGAACAGTGGCCCATTGGTGCCTCTTGAATAGAAAAGCAGCACAGCAACTATCCCAGTGATGGCAAACCTATGACACGCATATCAAAGGTGACACGCCACACTGTTTGGGGTGACACCAGCATTCACCAATACATGACAAAAACTGGATTTGTTTTACTCATTTTGGGGGGGGTAATTATTAGATGTTATGTAATATATAGCACCATACATGATTGGACTGTATTTTTTTTTTAAATAAATTACTATAAAGAATTTTCTCTTTCATTTGAGAGAATGGGTTGACACACCAGCAGAGTCAAGTTAAGCATTTTCCAAAGTTTTGACACGCCGAGCCCAAAAGGTTCGCCATCACTGTCCTAACCTGTGCTGAATACTATGCAGGCCACTGTGGCCTGCCTCACACAGTGGTGGTTAGAATTGCAGCTTTACTGGGGCATGGCTGTAGGTGGTGTCATGAAGAGCATTTCAGAATTTACCACTACACTGCTGCTTATCAAAGTCTTCTTGCTTGATTCTGCTTGAAAGCTCTGTTGGTATTTTTGATTATGCAGTCCATTTAAGTAATTTCCAGTGACCATGTACATGTGTGCATTGTACAAAATGCACTTTGTTACCTTCACATTATGTGCTTGTCTGATGATGTTTCCAGTCCTACAAATGGCTATGCACATGAGTAACTTAGGTTAATAGTCTCATTGAACGCCGGTTGCTCATGAGTGTAAAGTTACTCCCGTGCACCCTGTAAAAAAATGTACATTTTTCAAAGGGAAGCACTTCATCTTTTAAATACTCATGCTGTGTCATCATGTGGCTGTCTTTTTTTTGAGCCTCACAATCATTTTTAGGCAACAAATGATTCTATTGCATCCTCACATCAGCAGAATGTGGAGTGCTGAGAAAGTGCACTGTGATAATAACGGATTGTACACAATATGCGTTATTCTAATATAGCCATCTTCAACCACTGTGCCATGGCACATTGGTGGGCCACAAATGGGCTGCAGGTGTGCCATGGGAATTTGGGGGTCATTTATTAGTAGGGCCTTTTGAGAATAGGGCCCTCATAGCAACACAGTGTGCCTTGTCAATTGTCAAAAAGCAGGTGGTGTACCTTGACCATTTCATCACCTTGCCAGTGTGCTGTGAGATGAAAAAGGTTGAAGATCTCTGCTCTAATATGTGTATTTTTAAATGTTCAAAATAATTTGAAAAGAAAAACCTGACTTTTTAATGTTAAAGAAAATATTTTTGCAGATGGATGCATGTGATGGCAATCTAGGACACAAATGAAAATACATGAAACATGTAGTATAAATGCAAGTGGATTTATTTGTATCCACAGGATCTCACAGCACAGTCCCTCATTGTAAAGATCGCCTTCCCCAACACTGGAAAGCCCCACCATGTTCCTGTCCCTTTTCAGAAATTGATATCAGGAGCACTAGTTAAGGATTTAGGGCAGATCTAGGGCAAGGGTATCAAACTCATCTCATGTAGTGGGTCAATTGCATTCACGGTGCCTGCTGAGAGCAGGAAGTGACATCACTGAGCCGAAGATAGCTGGAAATAAGCACTTTGTTCGCACACAGAAACTCATTAGCTGCAAATGACAAAAGAAAATCTTGCAAATCATAATTTCAAGATACGAGAGAGCCCAATGATCACACTGGGAGAGTCCAATTATGAGAGGGGGCAGATACATTGCTTTAGGGGGCCTCATCCAGCCTGTGGGCCTTATGTTTGGGGATTCTGGGGAGTCTTTTACTTGTTCAAATCCTATTTACCAAGAGCACTTATACTCACTGGTGAATTCTTCTGGTAATGATGCCGTTCTTGCTGGCCAAGCCACTGTCTTGGATTCTTGGAGAAAGGCATGCCAAGTGCATGTTTGATGTTGACCTTTCTGACTTATGAAATCTGTCCGGGCAAGCCTGGTTTTGCTGGATAGTAGAAATGATGAATACCTCTCTGCTGTGCTGTTGGTGTCCCCACTGCCGATTACCAGCTGGAGTACAGGTAAGCCAGCTCAGTGGCTGCATGGTGGGAGGAAGATAGCGGAAGGAATGAGGCAGTGTCTGGGCAGGGAGGGGCAGGCGGGAGATGGAACGTGGATGGGAGCACAATCCTCTCCCCTTCCCTTTCCCTGACTCTCCTCAGACTTGTACCAGCAAAATGGCTGGTGTAGATTTATTTATGTATTTATTTATTCACATTTTTATACTGCCCTTCCTCCAAGAAGCTCAAGGTGGTGTACATGGTTCCTTCCCCCTCCACTTGTCCTCACAACAACCCTGTGAGGTAGGTGAGTCTGAGAGACAGTGACTGGCAGTCATGTCCCTGCCCCATGCACTGCCCAGGGCCAGGGCCATAGGCTGCCGCCCCCCCGAGACTGCCCACTCACCAGGAGCATGTGGAGCCTCACACTTTTGGAGCGCTCTGAAGCTTTTGGAAGGCCTTTAAGCAGTCCTTCCAGTTTTCATCTGTTGAAAGGCCTCCCGAAAGCTTCAGAACACTTTCAGAGGCTCCACGGACATCATGCGCAGCCTGCCTGGTCCTCAGGTGGGTCCCAGGGGCTAGGTGGCAGCAGCAGCAGTGGCTTGCAGGACCGTCCACCATGGCGCCCAGGAACATTTGCCCCCCCCCCAGCCTCCCCATCAGATACAGTCCTGGTGACTGGCCCAAGATGACCCAGGAAGTTTCATGGCTGAGCAGGGATTTGAACCTAGAACTATTAGGTCTAAGTCCGATATCAGAACCACTATAGTCATTGGGGTAGTGGAGGCTTGCCCCAAAGTAAAGGAAGAAATGATGAGGAGATTTCTGCCACCCCTACTGCTCTCCTGGTGCAGCTGCATTGAGTGGGGTGGGGTGGGGTGGGGGTGGATTTAGGTAGGATTGGCCTGAAAGATCCACCTGCGCTCTTCAGAATTTACATGATGTTTCACATCTTCACATCTGTTGTGGATTTTCTTTAGTGGCTGCGGAGGCTTTTTGATGAAGAAAACTATATTCATGAAACTGCACCCAATCACCAGCAACTATCAATCACATCTCAGTAATGGCAGCAATAGTTTTCTACTGTCAGCACAAATGTCCTGTAATAGTTGTGTAATATACAGCAAGGCATGAATACTCCATAAGTCACAAGGAGATCCTCAACTGATATATATCACTGGAGATCAAATTATTATTTCAAGTACTTACACTAGAATTTAGAAATTATTCAACATGTCAGCCCTTAAATTCAGCTTTTCACAAATCAAACAGGACTTCCAAGCCATTTCCCCTTTAATCTTATATACATGACTTGTATTAACAATTAAGGATAGTGCCGAAATGCATTTAATCATGTAGGATGCTTCATTTACATCTTTTGGGTAGCTCCAAAGGGACAGAGCCTCCTTATAAAAAGATATTCTACTTGAGCCATTCCTTAGTAAGCTAGTGGTTTATATGTTTTGAGACAGTTATGAGGATGATCCAGTGGTGAAATTCAGCCAGTTCTCACCTATTCTGCAGAACCGGTTGCTAATTTTAGGTTGGGAGAGGGAAGAAAGGCAGCGGCCACCCTGAAAGACATAGAACCGGTTGTTAATTTATTTGAATCCTACCACTGGGATGATCCTATCATAGTATTGTAGTAGTAGTAGCTATGACTTTAGGTGGATGTTGCAGTGTCCTTTGACACACTCAGGGAACAGTCCTCAGCACGCTTACCTGGACATAAGCTCTACTGAGCAAAATGGGACTTACTGCTGACTCAACAGGCATAGGATTTTGCTGACAGGCATTCACTGGATATCTCTGTGTGCAGAATACATCCATGTGAAACACACCATCAGTCTTCCACCCCTGCTTCACAGCTACACTGTGCATTTGGTTCATAACTGTCTCTGTAACTATAACTTTTGTGGTTAGGTATCCTGAAATCTCTGCAGAATTCATTGTAGTTTCTTTTTCTACCAGGAGCAGAAACATTTTTATTCCATTATGTACTTTGGTGATCCATGCTACTGTACTGTACTTGCAGCCCAATTCTAAGCTTCCCTAGCACCCAGGGTTACAGCAACACTGAAATGGCTGCTACTGAATCCTGTGGGGCCAAGGAAGCAGCTGCAGGTCTCCTCAAGGTAAGGGAACATTTGTTCCCGTGTTGACCTACAGAAGCCCCATTGGGTCTACTTGGATCTGTGCCCAGGTTTGAGTGGGTACAGATCCGAGGAGACTCGTGCTGAGTACCCTACCCCAGGAGGGAGCGTTAGATACAGCAGCAGAATCTTCTGCTGTCTCCACCCACCTCCCAGCTCAGTCTGCCCATTGGGCAGCCACCCCTCGACCCAGCTCTGACTCCTCCCCACCTTCCCTTGCCCCACAAATCCATAGCACCAGACATCAGTGACACCGCCATCTACACCTCAGCATCGACCTCCCAGCGCTGAGGCACAGAGCTGGCGGTAAAATGTTGTACAGCACAGCCAGCGGTAGCAGTGTACAGCTGGCACTACAGCCCATTGGATTGGGCTCTTAACCTCGTGTTTTCATCCTTGTGGAATACTCAGCAGGCAATACTCAGATTGAAGCTTGGAATTGGAAGTTGCTTGTTTGTTATTACAGACCAGTTTTTTAAGGTTGCCAATGACAGTGATATACATGGACCTGTGGCAACATCTGCCAGAATATCTTGCTAAAAACTGTATCCACTGTAATGCAATGGCTGCCTTTGAAGCACACTTATTAGATGACATGCAGTTACCACTGATGGTCACAGTACATGGTCCTGAGGACATACAGGATCAAAATGTCTTGAGGACATAGAGGATCAAAATATTATTTTGATACAGCTTCACTTCCTGTTCCACTGACCGCTCATCTGTTAATCACACAATCTCTACAGAAACAGAGATTTGCCTTTTCATATCCCATCAGTCACTTGCTGCACCTGGTCAAGGGCCTGGTGGAGGACAATAGTGTGAAATGCATAATAAATAGGATTCCATCTGCTTGAAAATGCTTTTGGTTGTAAATTATGTTAAGAACATGTGGAACATTCAGGGTGAGATAAGTTCGCTTGACTTTAGGACAATGTGGAAGTTTATTTTCAGTTCAATGAAAATTATTAGATTGAAGATTTTCATCGTCTCAAAGAACAGTTTGAGTGAAGGCTTTTGCAAAGACTTTTCCAGCAAATGTTATCTTCTCTGCTGGGATTTTGCTATGTATCTGCACCAGCGTGTGGACTTCCCAGGCCTCAGAATACCTTGTAAGGCATAAAAACATCACTTCCAGTTTCCCCAGAAAACCAAAGGTTGCATTTTAATTTTTTTTAGCTGAAACAATCATTCTGAGGCCCGCAGAGGCTGTTGGTGGCCATGGAATCAGGAGGATGGCTCACGTCTGTGTACTGGCCTCTCTGACCCCGAGAGTGGTCCAAACATACTTTATGGTGGCTCTTGTGCTGGCCAAACTTTGCTGGCTTAGTTTATGCCGGCCTAACTCAGTTTAGGATTGCGCCCTAAATGAAGGAGGTGCATTTGAATGATTGTAATAATCTCACCTGTTTTCACCAACTAAAGGTTGATATTGCATGCAATTAGTATGCTCATAATATGATCTGATTGATTGCAGCGCAGATCTCTCTTTTTTAGCTGAAGGGAGGTGACTCTTCCTACTCTCTGTCAATCATTGTTGAAAGTTGATGTGTAAGTTGAGAAGTATCTTGATAATAGTTTCACCATGCTCATAAGTGAGGCTTCTGAATTCAGCCAAGCCTGACTTGGCATTCTGGCTAAACAATCAGCTTCAGAGGCATCACTGTGGAACAGAGATTGTTAATGTCAAACTATGTAGCACAATACGCTAAACTGACTGCTTTTGACAGAAATCGGATTGTCTGTATTTTTTAGTATATTATTTGGCTTTTGCTCAAATGCTGCTTTGGCTTTTGCTCAAATGTTCCTTTCTTTACTCATTGCCTACTTGCTGCCACTCTGCAATTGGCATTAAAAAGACTGCAGTCCAGCACTAAGCTGACAACATTCCACACTGATGATTTAAAACAAGGCTATTCCTCATTGGATGACAACGGGGATAAGGAGTTGGTCCCCAATGGATCAGTACTTTAAGCAATTCAGCCTGAAAAGCTGTCTTGTAGTTTGGTCTTAACAAAGTATTTTTTGATTGACTAACTCATTTTGGTCCACTAACTGGCACGTCTTAAAGCTGCATTTGCCGTTTTTTGTCAGAAGAAACCAGTGGGCATTACAAAGATGAGTAACATCAACCATCAGTAGCACACTCTGTTGTTAATAAGGAGGTGATCAAAACTGGCTTAGGAAAGGCTGAGCCAAATAATCAATGGAACATTTCTCCCCAATTAGTAATTCTCCTTTCCTCTGGAAACTTCAGTACAGGCTTTTCCATGAAGGCTATTGAACATTCACAACAGTATGTGATATTCATTAACTCCATATTTGTTCAAAACACTTCCTTAGCATTTATGGATTTGCGCTCCCCTTCTAAGTTGTCTGAATTTTCACCTCCACCCTCTTTGTCATCATTCAGAAAACAGGTGTATCATATGCCCTGTGCCCTTTCACTCTCTATCCTGTCCCTAGCAGTGTTGACTTGACAAACCCAAAAATGGTTCTCCTTCCTGCCAACTGCAGCCTATCTCCATTTGAGAAACACTGGTTTAAACCACAATGTAATAGTAGTGGAAATAGTATTGTAATCCTATAATTTATAATTAATTGCTTGATATACATGCAGAGCAAGCTTAAAAAAAAAACACTGGATGAATATGTTCCAATAGACTGTGTACAAGGGGATATAACATCCAAATACCATCTAATGGTATAATTAAGAACCTTACTACTACTACTACTACTACTACTACTACTACTACTACTTTCCCAAGCTGAAGCAAATGTTCAAGGTTGCTTACAGAGTCACGTGACAGAAGTACAATATAAAACAAGAATAAGTAAAAATATCAAAAACAAAAGCATTAAAACATTAATTTTAATATTAAAACACCAACACATCCACACACATATAAAACATGGCAAGACCCAAAACATCTTGGTAGGCGATTGGGGGTGGGGGGAAGCAAAATTGTCCAAGGGACCAGTCGAGCTACAGCACTATTCCAGAGGCAAACATCCACCCGTCATCCAAACGCCAGACAAAATAGGTATGTTTTGATATGAGCCGTCTCTGAAAACCCATGAGGGAGGGGATAGTTCTTAATTTCTCACATTATAGGCCCAATCCTATCCAACTTTCCAGCACTGATGCAACCATGCCAACAGGGTGTGCGCTACATCCTGCAGTGGAGGAGAGCAGTCGCGGGGGCCTCCTCAAGATAGGGGAACATTTGTTTTCTTACCTCAGGGCTGTATGGCACCTGTATTGGTGCTGGAAAGTTGGGTAGGATTGAGCTCTAAGGCTGCAATCTGCTACACACCTACCTGGGAGTAAGGTCCATTTGAACTTAGCGGGACTTACTTCTGAGCCTACAGACATGTGAAGGCGTGTGCTGTAAAAGTAGCAAGTCAACCATGTGTTTAGGTGATATTGGGATGTTCCATCTACACATACACATGTGGAGATGTTGGGATGGGGATGGCATGCCTGCTGGGTGGTGAATTGCCGCTACTAGCTTCTCTCCACATCGAAGGCTGGAAGCATATCATCCAACCCAGTGGTGTCATCCAAATGATTTAGGAACAGGTACTCACTTTTGATTGGCACTTGTCGGGGTCCGCCCACCGGAAGTGACATCATAGGCCAGAAGTGATGTCGTGGCAGGAAGTAAGGTCATAGCTGGAAGTGATGTCATGATTGTTGCCATGGATGTGGTCATGTTTGTAATAACTACAGCTTGTGGTTAGTGTTGATTTAACTTTGATTGCTTTGCTTTCTAGAGATGCGTATAGACATATTTTGCTTCAGCTGTTCCCTGGTTCAATAGCAGGCTAGACTGTGAGCCCTTTTGGGACAGGGAGCCATTTAATTTTAATGTTAAATGCAGGGAGCCGGCAAGGAGCAGGAGGGGGAACGGGCGACCAAAAAAAGACCGCGTGGGGCTGGGGCTGGGGGGAGGCTGCAGAAGGAACCGGGATGCTGGATCTGCGCGGATGGAGGGAGCAGGAGCCCCAGGCAGCCTACCTTCTCACGCTTGCTGCCTTATTCCCTGGTCTCCCTCGCTGCTGCTGCCGCTGCTGCCGCTGCTGCCGCTGCTGCCGCCTCTGGTCCTCTCACTCCGCTGCTGCCGCCACCACCACGCTGCCTGCCTGCCTGCCTGCCTCCTCACAGAAAGTGCAGGCAATGGCTGCGGGCGTGCAGTACGCATGCGCAGCTGCTGAGCCAACCAGCCGACGGGGCCAGCTTCGAGTGGGCGGGGCCAGCTCAACTTCTAGAAACCGGTACTCACGTAGTGGTGCGTAGTGGGTGCATGACATCACTGATCCAACCCAACCCAATGAAGGATGGTATTTTCAGGATGGAAATGTGAGGCTGGTTTGCATATTTCTTCCATGAAAGTTCCTCCAAATTCCCTTTACATTTTGCTTTCGGTAAAATTTGGGGGCAATTCCAGATTGAGCCATGGCCCATGACAACCAAAATGGTTTCTGCACTCAGTTGACCCTGAATTCACCAAAAGCATGGAACAGCTGTGAATAGGGAGCAGCCATGAGCAGAGAGGTCAAATACACTGACTTGTACGAGGACTTGTAAATCGAAAACTAATTTGCACCAAGTTTCTTTTTTAAAAAAATTGGCCACTTTACCAAAGTTTTGTCAAGATGAGTGGAATGCAACCATTTTCTCATGGATCCTATTGTCTAGCTGCTGCATTTTGGAAGGGGAAAGAAATCAGAATGAAACATAAATGAAAATATTGCAGAGCTGTCATTTCAGATTTGTAAAGAGCCTGAAACAGAGCGGTATGAACAGTGCTATTTGTATCAGTAGGTGCTAAAATGAGTGCCACCAGTGATGCCTCAGATGTCAGCACTGCTGGCTTGTCTAGTGTTGAAAGCATGTAAGAAAGGGAAGGAAATATAATACTGTGAAGAATTATCCTGACATTTCTCATGGTGCCTGGAGTATTGTAAAAGCGTGATGGTGGGTTTTAGAAGCGGTTGCAGGACATTTCTTTGATGTTGGTGGGGAAATTTGGGGACCTGCCGCTTTGATGCAAAGGGCCTGACTACATGTTATGTGGGAAGTCTGGAATTCATTGTGTGTCTGTCTCCCCCATGTTTTTGGTTTTTTCCTTAATGAAGTGGGGGGAAACTAGATTTGATTTGAATTTGACACTAGATTTGATTTGATTTGATTTGGGGGCACTGGGGGAGGGAAAGAAGGGATTAACACTTTCCTCATACTCCCCCCCCTGCAGTATCACTACAACTATCAAGGCCAGAGCACTGCATTTTAAACAAAAATTCAGTCACAAAACTTTCACATAATATGTCATTTGGCACTTTTAGGATATTCTAGTTTCTGTTCTTGTCACTTAACACCATGTTTCCCCACTCAGTATAAACCTCACATTTTTGATCTGGAGGGGGGCAAGTAACATTATGGACTCTTCTTCTGAATTAAGTGGTAGGCACTGCGGGTTAAACCGCTGAGCTGCAGAGCTTGCTGACCAGAAGGTTGGCAGTTCAAGACCACGTGACGGAGTGAGCTCCTGTCGCTTGTCCCAGCTCCTGCCAACCTAGCAGTTTGAAAGCATGTAAAAATGTGAGTAGATAAATAGGGACCACTTTGGTGGGAACGGCGTTCCATGCACCTTGGAGTATAGACATGCTGGCCACATGACCATGGAAACTTGTCCCTGGACAAACGTCAGCTCTTCAGCTTAGAAACGGGGATGAGCACCACTCCCTACAGTCGGTCATGACTAGACCATTCGGTCGCGGGGAAACTTTTGCCTTTTAAAGTAATCTCTGGCCTCAACAAATGGCTCTCTATCTTCCACCCTGCTCAATTTGCATAGTGGCTGAGTCTCTGTCATAGGAATCTACAACATACAACCTCGCAAGAAACTTCACCTGTGTTATCGAAACGTGTTCGGCTTCCCTTGAGCATTCTCTGATGAAACTACTTATCTGCTATTTATTTCTCTTCTTTCTTCTGTATTCCTCCTCCTTCTCTCATTCTGTCTTCTTCCACATCCATTCCTGGGCGTATTCAGAAGTAAAATGGGTCAGCAGCTAATCTTCTTTTAGGCCAGGGGTTGTATGGCATGAGGTGGGGTTGGTCTGGTTGCTGCTCATGTTTGGATGGGCAGGAAAAACCCATTTAATTTGCAGTATTGTATTTTGGCTACTGTTTTGCTGAGTTTTGTTGTTTTTGGTCTCTCTCCTCTATTTTCCACTCAGGTTTTTTGTTTGTTTCACTCCTATCTGGTGAATTGTTAAAATTAGTTTGTTTTAATTGTTTTAAAGCTTGTTTTAAATTATGCTGACAGAAATGCATGGGAGAAGTATTTTAAATAAATTAGGGTGCAATCTTAACCAACTTTCCAGCACCAGGGGAAGAGCAATGCAGCTCTGAGATAAGGGAACAAACATTCCTTTACATGGAAGAGGCCTCTGTGACTTAGAGCGCAATCCTAACCTGGAGTTAGGCTGGCACAGTGAGTCCAGCAAAGTTTGGCTGGCACAAGGACCACTGTAAAGCGCATTTGGACCTCTCTCGGAGTCAAGGAGGATGGCACATGTCTGTGAGCTGGCCTCTCTGACTCCAAGAGTGGTCCAAACATACTTTACAGTGTCTCTTGTGCCAGCCAAACTTTGCTGGCCTAATTCCAGGTTAGGATTGCACCCTTACTGCATGCCCCATTGGCACAGCTATATCAGTGCTGGAAAGTTGGTTAGGATTGCGCCTTACTAATACATCAGCCTTATTGCATGATGATTAATTAAGCAAAGCATCCCCACCAAATAAAGCCAAGAAGGGTTTCCTGGTTTTTAAATCCTTTCTCCTTGAAATATCCAGCACTAAAAATAGAAAGCACTTTAAGATGCTCGTATCTGCGAAAGAAAATCTCTCACTTTTTTTTTTTTGCAGTGTGGCTACAACACAGGCTATTGAATATTTAGTGGACGCTCTGGTGTTTGAGCTGTAGGTGGTAGTGTTGCTTTATTAGAATTCAAGTTCAGTGCAGACCCACTCACTGAAGAGGGCAGAGCAAGTGAAGAAAATCAGAAATAAATAATAAATAATTTTCCATCCGCAGAAGAATTTTGCCTTCCCAGGCACTGGCACATTTCTTGAGGGCTTTTTTCAGTCTGTCATGCCCTAATAACTGAAGATATGCACAGAACAGGCAACATGTCAGTGCTTCTATTGCTATTTTAAACAAAGACAACCGCTTCTAAAATGATGTATAGGGAAATTACAGTAGTGCTCTGTTAACCATGGTGCTAATCGTGGAGGCTCCCAGGGTGTAGACAACACTGATTCCTAAAGAAGACTGGCAGCTCAATCCTAACTGAGCTCTATGATAGCAGTACAGGTGTGCCCCGGTATCTACTGATTCAGTATCCATGGTTTCAGTTATCCATGGATACTGGAATGCCTATTAAAAAGACAGGGGAACATGAAACAAATATCCTTTTTTACTTTGCTGTAGCAAAACTGTTGTGTGAATTACACCCCCAGGGTCAGAGAAACCCTGAAAGTTTTTGCAGACTCGTTTCCCCGGCGTGCGTTCTCTCTGCCCCTTAAAGAAGCAACCTCCCTCATCCCAAGACTGTTAAACAAGCCCAGATACTTCCCTTCTATGAGTGCTCACCAAAGGAAATTTAGGCACGTGGATGGAAAAATGCCAGCTGGACTTCAATGTTGCAGGAAGAGAAATACATTTTACTCATGTGCAAGACATCAGCAAAACGGACACAAGGTACAGCATGCTTCCCAGGTGATTCAGGACTTGTGTAAATTGTACATTTTGGGTTGGTCAGTTATACAGTTGAGTATGCAAAAATGTAGAATTGACAACATGATGGGTGGGTTTTCAGGCTTTTGGTCCCCTCCCTTCCCCTCCCCGTGTGCCCTTAAGGAAAGGGTTAGGGGCAAGATTACAAGGTCTAGTTAGATGCAAAACAATTAAGTTTGACACATTTAAACACAAAAGCAAGAGGCGACACTTAGCCACAATGCTGGAGACACAATCAAGATAAGATATTCTGATGGGGAAAAATCTCTTGGCTTTTGGGCGGATAAGGACTTGATTGAATTTTTAGGCTTGACTTGCATAAGTCTTTTGTTAGAGACCAGATTTGCATTTCTTTAAGACTGGGGGGAAAAGTTGACTTACAGATGTCTTTACTCTCAGGATGAGATCCAAAATGGAGTGGGACAGAGAGGGTGTTTTTAACCTTTCCCTCCTTCCATGACATCCTGGTCTGACCTTCCCCATTCCAGGTCCTGCATTACGTGCATCTGGCCATTGCAATGCAAGTGTTCCTTAGAAGGCCAAGTTACAGAGCCAGTTGCTCTAACAAGAAGTGTTTTTCCCACCAGAATTGCCAAACCTCTATTGCTTTACTCTGGTACATTACAAGGGTTATGTTTTGTAGTTTTCCCATGGTACAGGCTTGCACTGTTGGAGGAAAAGAAGCTTGGTGGTTTCACGTGGCTGCAGCCCTGTGCTGTGAGCCAGGAAAGTTCATGATAGTTGCAAGGCATGGCTGGGGGAGCTACACTTCCAGCCAGGTAGGGGAGCTTGGTGTATGTCTGAGAGAATCCGGGGGGGGGACCTCCCACATCAAAACCACTGATGTCCCCCTATCTTTAAAAGGCAACTCTAGTATCCACGGTTTCAGGTATCCTCGGGGAGTCCAGAACTGAACCTCAGCAGGGCATGCCTGTACAATGGTTCCACTGTTGCAAATGGACATACACAGTGCGCCACTGGTGCACCACCATGGAACATTCTGAACCGCTGCCACAAATGGCGGTGATTTTGGAGGCCCCCTGCCACTGCTGAGTACCAGCTAGAGCACAACTCAGCCATTGCAGTGAATGGGAGGAATGGGGCAGGTAGAGGGAGGAATAAAGCTGTGTCTAGGCAGGAAGGGAGCAAGTGGGAGAAGGAATGGGGATAGCAGCACATTCCTCTCCCCTTTCCGCTCCTTGGATTTGCACCAGCAAAATGACTGGTGCAGATTTATTGTCACAGGAATGTATTTTTTTATATTTTTATGCCACCCTTCCTCCAAGGAGCTCAGGGTGGGAAACATGGTTCCTTCTTTTGTCCTCACAACAACCTTATGAGGTGAGTGAGGCTCAAGGGTACTGACTGGCCCAAAGTCATCCAGGCTGACCTTGGAGGGTTGAATCTGAATTGTCCTGGTCTAAGTCTAACACCAGAAGCACCACACCCATTGGGGCAATCGGGGCTGGTTCTAGGAATAGCGGGGTCCAATGCAGGGCATTCCCGCAGGGCCTCACACCCTCCCCATGGGGCCCCCACACACCAAGTAAAGTGTTTGTGATGCTGCATTCGACATCTGGAAATGGTTGGTGGTGACCTGATGACGTCACCACCAACTGCTTCCAGGAGGCCCATTTTGGGATGTTCGGAGGCAGAGTCAGGTGGGATGGCCCAGGATGAAGCTGCTCTGCTTGCCCGACTCATCTACAGCCCGTAGAGTTCCTGGCTGCAGCAGTAGGTGATTGGCTTGCTATGCTGGTATGCCCCCCCCCAAAGTGCAGTGCCCAATGTGACAACAAGGTCACATTGACTTAAGGCTGACCCTGGAGGCTTGGGGAGGCTTCTGAGACTGCCACCCCCACAGGATGCAGTGTGTATTCTGTTGGTGTGACTGCACTGGCTGCAGGAGTGGGTGGGTTAGGTAGGATTGTGGTGACAGTTACAAGGCCATGCTGTAACACGTCAGGAATATAATATAATATTTAATATTTTCTAATATTAAATATATATTTTCTATCTAATATTATAGTTGTTTCCCTTTTGTCTTCTTTCTGTACTGGGCACCTTTAAAATTCCCTCACACCTTAGATAATGGCGACTCTTCTCCAGTGGTATGGCAAATACTAGCCTTATCTCCAAGGCTAGTATTCCTTCCTCCAATCTGTGAGGAAGATTAAAACTAGAGATGGGTTGAACTGCTGAAATCTAGTCTTGGGATTTGTTTGAACATTTCTGATTTTTTTTCTTGCCCGAATTGGAAAGAAATTGGATAACCCGCAAAATAAATCTGAGATGATTCAAAGGAGTTCTCCACCCACACTCCACCAGCCTCCCCTCTCTCCTTACCTGCAGGAGGAGGACACCGGCAGCAGCAGC
Source organism: Lerista edwardsae (assembly GCA_029204185.1). Lineage (NCBI taxonomy): Eukaryota > Metazoa > Chordata > Lepidosauria > Squamata > Scincidae > Lerista > Lerista edwardsae. The sequence continues at coordinate 4,615,605 of JAJKFI010000016.1, read as the reverse complement.
AGGAGCAGAGTCTGACTGGGAAGAAAGGAAGCCACGCATGAAAAGCAAAGGGGACACAAGCCATGCTTTTTTGCTGAGAATTCAAAGACACGTCATCTCCCTCCCATCTTTGTAGTAGTCACTTGGAAAGTGAAGTCACAGGGTGCTTGGAAAATGGCGTCCTAATGCAACATGATTTGCATTGCAGTCTCCCTGGTGAAGGACTTCATTTTCGAAGCACACCTGCGATTTTACTCTGTTACAAAGTTATTGTGATTGCAATTTCCCCCTATGCAAAGTCTTCCTTTGCAGATGGTGCTCCTGCTGGCATTATTGTTACTTTCCTACTGTGGCGGTTGGTAAAAAGAGGGCTGCTGGAGATGGGGGTGGAGAATGGATTTGGAGCCCCATGAATTCTTCTGACCCTAAGGGCAACAAAATTCTCCAACACATCTGCTTAAAACATGGAAAAACATACCCTGGCTGAGGAACGGAACAGCCATGTTCTTTCCATAGAAGTCTCCAAATAGGGGCTCAGGAAAATGTGTGTCTATATGACTTCAGGAAGAAGTGAGCGTATGGTGGTATGTGGGTTGTAGAGCATTGAATGCCAGGTGCGCACGGAGGCCTGAGTGCGCCCCATGGCTGGCGCTGAAACCGTGCCCCCCCGGACGTGGCCCCGCCCCCGCGCGTCGCTCAGACACACCTCCCTTACCCCGGAAACACTCCATTTCCGAGCGTAAGGGAAGCGGGGGCGGGAGGGAGGGCCGAAAACCGTGCGGTCTCATCCGGACCGCGCGCAATGGCGCCCCGCCTCTGCCCGGTGCCCCATGGCTCGCGCCATCCCATGCATCGGGTAAGATACGCACCTGTTGAGTGCCCTGCATTTGAGGCTGCTTCAAAGTGCTTGTTAGGCCCTTTAAAGTCTTCCATTGTTTAGGCCCAGGATATCAGCACACAGATGTGCGCCATCCTCTCTGACTCCAAGAATGGTCCAAACATGCTTTATGGTGGCCCTTCTGCCAGCCAAACTTTGCTGGCCTAACAGTGCCACCTAACTCAAGGTTAGGACTGCACTCTAAAGGACAAAAGACCTAATACTTTTCAGATGCCAGGCTGACATCACATGGACACATGACATCTGTCCTATCCTAAGCCTGACCAGCAAAGACAGAGACAGAGGGAAGACAGCAGAATTTAAGCCATATCCTGCAGGTGCACCCAGCCCAGCAACACCATTAGTGCCTCCAACAACAATACCACTCAGACACCATTGCTGCTATGCCCACAGATAGGCAGTACCCGGAACAGCACCCACACCTGCCACCACCTGCCAGACACTGCGCCCACACACAATCCTACCCAGAAGGCACCCTTGTGTGTCAGCTTCATGCTGGAGGTCAGCTTGCTGATAACCCCAGGGGCTGACTGGTTGACTCCACCCTGTGACAGTTGGCATTGGCACCCTGGCACACGCACCATGCCCCGGCACATGCCAGCACATTGCCAAGCCACTTGCAGCAAGCCCCATGTTCGCTTGAGTGTAGGAGTCAAGGGAGGAAGCAGGGGAGATGATGATGATGATGATGATGATGATGATGATAATAATAATAATAATGCAAGTATTTATATACCGCCTTTCTTTGGCCATTAGATTACTCCTCTGGCTTTAATCCAAGGCGGTTTACATAGGCAGGCTTTATTTCTCTAAACCCGCAAGGGGTTTTTACAAATTACAAAGAAGTTCTGTCTTTCAAGAACTACAACAACATACAGATGGAACTTTCGTGGTTTAGTCTTTCTTTCTGGCCACACGCTTGCCTTCCTGCTGGCTGATAAATGGCTTCTCTGCTCCCACCAAAGAAACAGCTGGCCCAGCACAACTCCTCTCTCACAGGCAGCTGGAGACAGCTCTTATCAGTCGCACTTCTCAAGGTCTGCCGCTCATGGAGACTTCCGGTGTTGTCAAACTGGCGACCTTCGGATCTTATCTTCGGGCAAACGGAGGCTTTAACCCTCTCGACTAAACCAAGGAAAGAAACTACAGATTGGCTCCCAGGCCACATGCCTAGGGTGCGGAAGGTAGGCATTAGCCCTCAGCCACAGCCAGTACCCCACCCCACAACCCAAGTGAGCACCCCACCCAGGATGCTCAAAAGATGGCCCTGCTCCCTCAGCAGGATGGCCATGTCCTTTGTGCTTTTGTCTGGAGCATTAAAAGTTGGGTGCCACTTCTCCACACAGCTAGTTCCAGGAGGAAAACAAATATCGTATTACAATTGTTCAGTTGCCAAGGAAATGCAAATAGCAAATGTATGCAAGCTATGAAAAACCCATTTAAAATCCATATATTACAGACAGACAACATGCACAAAGGATCAAGAGGGAAAAGTGTAGCTGTACTGTGGTTGATTTTCCCCATGAATACCCTGAAAAGAATTGATATATGAACGAACTGTGGCAAAAGCAATTGGGCATAAAATAAGCAAAGTTCTGTATACTCAACTGATTGATAATGGGTTGTATCAAAACCTAATAATGTTTATACACATGTGGAATGCAGCTTAATATTCCATGCATTTTTAGTATAACCATCTCTGTATTTACTTGTTTAATGAAATATGGATCTAAAGACCTTTCACAAGACTCCTTCAGAGAAAACTCAGTGGAGTGGAAGATAAATGTTCTCATACTGTGTAATGGGATCACTTATTTATGATATCAATTAATTTTTATTACATTTTCAAATTAGAAGTATATCCAACATCAGATATTGCATGAAAAGAAATCTGTATAGGAGAAAGATTTTTTTTTTTAACAAATGAAGCTCCATTTGAAGATATGTTCTAAAGTGAAGTCAAAATATTTTTTATGTTTCATTTTTGCTTTTGTGATTTTCCCAAAGCACCTCCATCTTACTGATGTGCTTTTAAGTTGCCCCTTTGAAATTTAATTTACAGGTCAGACTTGTAATGGATCTGCGAGGCATCTGTTTCTGGACCCCGTGTATTGGAAAAAGCAGGAGATACCCCAAGGAGATAGAGAATGGTATCAGCAATGGCCCCTTGTCCAGGTAAACTAGGGAATATGAGGTTAATCCCAGAACTCCTGCAGCAGGAACACAGCTGCAGGCTGATGAGCTCTCTGGCTTTGACAGGAGGCCAGCACAGGTGCAGATGGGTGTGGCTGATGGATTAGAGCCTGCCCACTGATTGGCTGCCCTCAGTATAAAGTTGGAGGCAGGAGCTACAATAAAGCACCTGGGAAGGTGCTAGAGTAAGGGCCGGATAGGTGCTGGAGGAGGGCATCAGGTAGGTGCTAGACTGATGGAGTGCTGGCTGGACTGCCTGCCTGAAGGACGAACTGAGGAACTGACTGAAGGACTAGATAAGGTAAGGTTGTTTTGGGAGACTATAGTTGGGAACTGTTTTATGGCTGCCACGCCCCTGGAGCCATCAAGTGGGAGGCAGTTGTCTCGCCAGCCGGTGATCCCAAACAAAGCTGCTGGAAGAGAGGGGGCCCAGTGGGTGAATGAACCCCCTCCCTCTTGCCTATCTCTGAGGCCACTCTGGAGGGGAAACTAGTTAGCCTAGTGTGGGCATTAGGGCCCTTGGAGAGTCCCGGCAGGGAATTTTGCAGAACACCCCCCTCATACTGAAACCCATGGATAAACTAATCAAATTCAGAATGTGACTGGTGTTCAGGCAGAGCCTCTTCATGAAATAGCCCTTTCTCTAGATCAACCTTTTTAATCTCTTGGCACACAGACAAGGTGCTAAAATTGTCAAGGAACAACATCTATTTTTTGACATTTGCCAAGCCACACCATGCTGCTGCTGGTAGGGGGCTCACACCCCCATGACGCTACTAACAAATGACCCTCTCCCAAACTCCCACAGCACACCTGCATACCATTCACATACTGGTTTGAATTTGAATTTGAATTTGACTTTATTGGCCAAGTATGTAACCATACCCGGAATTTGGTGCGGCTACCAGCAACATACAGACAATGCTACATACACACACAATAAACAATAAATACATAAAACAAATAAGGGTATTATTCAGAATGAAACACTGCCTCAGCCTCCAAGTCACCTCAGCATATATTACAAGTTCAGCAATTTATAAAAAACAGATGCCTCCTCCTTTCAATTCCAGATGTATCCAATGCACTGTCCTGAACAGACTCATTGAGTCAGGTTTAAAGTTCATTCCACGTTGTTGTAGCTTGGTCAAAATACCAGCACCTTTGATGAATCCTCCTCCGAGTCTTGCATGGAGCCACAGCACCTCTCAACCAAGCAACTGTTCTGCTTCCTTCATTCATAAAAACAGGGTGGTGAGTGCATGGCAGGGGGGGAGGGGCTGGGGCTCCTCTGATGTTCAAAATCTCTTCTTCGATAGATATAGTCCAAGAGTTGCAAAAGCCATAAGAGAAAGTAAGAGACAGCAAATAATCTTCCAGGACGTGAAGTTACTCAAAGGAACTCTAGCAACCAGCAAATTAAATAGCTGCTCTAGATCATGTGACTAGTCATAGTCTTGCCCTAGCGCTACCCTCTACCTGCCTGCTGTCTTATGGTACTTCCTTGAAAAATCTAATAATTGTGTAAATATGTGGTCTTTTATTTATTTGAGAGCGCAATCCTAAGTTGCACTGTATTGGTGAAGCGGGCAGGTATGAGCCAAATCCAGCGCACCTTGGATGCACTGGGGAGCCTTCCCGGAGCAAAGCCACATCAGTCCCCTTGCTCCAGGGGAAGCTCTGGCCTCCCCAGAGGGTTCCTTGGATCTGTGTCTGTTATTTAGCAGGCACAGAAACGAGGAAGCAGTGCTGCCCAAATCGGGGCCACGCTGTGGATTGTGCTGTGAGATAATTGTTTTATGCTGCAGTAGTTCTCAAACTTTTCAGCACCGGGACCCACTTTTTAGAATGTCCAGGACCCACTGGAAGTGATGTCATGGCTGGAATTGTGATGCCAGTGCCTGCTGCTTTCCCGAGAATGCAGCAATAAGTTGGGTTATTTCTCAGCCATTTCCCAAAAGTGAATCAGAAAGAAAAAAGCCAACTAAGAACCTTGACACAAGTAAAACAACCACACAGCCCTCCCACTTTCCAGCATCCCATCTTCCCATATTTTCAATATGGCTGTCCTAGGTGCTTTGCAACCCACCTGAAATTTGCTTGCGACACACTGGTGGGTCCCAACCCACAGTTTGGGAACCACTGTTATACTGGGTAATGGGAACCCACTCTTTATTGGAAATGCAGTCACAATGTTAATACCTATAGTCTTTATATATATAAGTAAAAGTACATAAAAGTGCATAAAAGTACACTGTGCGGACCTGGTCACAGTGACCCACAGTGACCCACGCCCTAGTGACATCTAGATTAGATTATTGCAATGCGCTCTACGTGGGGCTGCCTTTGAAGACGGTCCGGAAATTACAACTAGTACAGAACGCGGCGGCTCGGGTGGTTGCTGGGGCACGTCGGTTTGACTCTGTCGAGCCGTTGCTTCGGCGACTACACTGGCTGCCGGTTCTGTTCCGGGCCCAATTCAAGGTGCTAGTTTTGATTTTTAAAGCCCTTAATGGCTCGGGTCCGGGGTATTTGAGGGACCGCCTTCTTCCATATAATCCTACCCGTACTCTGAGATCATCTGGAGGGGCCCTTTTGACTGTGCCGCCACCAGGAGAAGTGCGAGGGGTGGCGGCCAGGAAGAGGGCCTTTTCAGTGGTGGCCCCCCAACTTTGGAATACCCTCCCCTTGGAACTGAGAACAGCTCCCTCTCTGTTAACATTTCGGCGGGGGCTGAAGACCTTTTTATTCCAAAAAGCTTTTAACTGTTGACAGGTTGGCTGGCTGGTGTGTTATATTTTTATATCTTATGATCCACAAGGATTTTAAATTTTATTGTTGTATTTTAATTGTGTTTTATTATATTGTTTTAATATTATTTTATATTGTTTTTTTAATGTTAAATTTTATTGCATGTTGGAATGCCGCCTTGGGTGCCTTCGGGCATAAAGGCGGGATAAAAATCTATTAAATAAATAAATAAATAAATAAATGAAGATTTAGAAATGCCAGAAGACCTTATGAAACTTTTCAGTAGGTTCAATGTGAACTGTTTGTTGGGATGAAGTAGCTCTTGAGTGCAAAGGCCATCCTGCTAAAGCCATTTGTTGTCAACCCATCAGTAGTGCCAATGATCTCTAAGGATGACAAGAGATCAGTCTCTCCAACCTGCAATTAAGCTTGTGGGAAACGAAGATTGACGTTAAGAGTCAACCTTAATGTTTTTTGTTTTAAAACAAAATCAACCCCGTGGCAAAAGGCAAATAAATTGCATTTTCAGTGTAATTAAAATGCTGACATTGCAATGTAAATAATTGTGTGTTATTAATCATTGGACTTCAGGCTTGCGACAGCAGAAATAGTAAAGACAATTAAGTTGCTGGTGCTGAATGCAGTGCCTTAATAATTACATAGTAATTAACAAAAACTGGGAAATTCTGCATAGCAATTAGGCTATCTAAATGAGCTTTTTAGGACTGGAGACTAACAATGGAATCCTATCCTTGAGCAATGCCAACTGAACAATATTATACAGCACGGCATCCATCTCCTCAATATATTCAGAAATGACTTGAAAGCAGATGCAGGGAGTGGGGGCTGAGCAGAATCAGAGCAGCTGTGCTACAAGAAAAGTTGCTAACTCTTCCCCCATGCCATTTCCTCAATCAAAATGCACCCCACGCTACTGTTAGATTAGGATTTGGGTATCTTTCCCAGTAGGGCTAATAGCAGATTTTTTTGGGGGGGCGGCGGAATTTTTGATTAGGGAGACAGCACAGGAAAAAAAGCTACCCCCTTCTACCTGATTCAATTCCATATCTTTCTATCTGTTGCTACTGCTTTTGGGTTTTTTTTTTATTTAAAGTGATCTGATCATAGATCTCCTGCATAATGTAAGTATCTTTGCATCTATTAGCACTGTGGATTTTGCTATAAAGTAATATGGTTGCCCTCACCAGCCCATTACGCCAGTGTAACTGCTCATATCAGAGAGCCTATTTCAGAAGTTTTAGCTATTTAAAATATTTTAGCTTGCTTTCCCAAGGTTCAAGGCAGCTCACAGAATCAAAGATCAAAACCACCACAATACACTAAAACAACCCTTCCCAAAGTGTGGGTCATGAGCTCAAGCACAGTAGGTCACTATCTGGGTCCCCCCCTCCACAACTTGCAGCAGTGCATCAAAGAGGAGCCATTCTAGACGTCCTGTTACTTACAGTCAGGCAGGTGCAGCTTAACATGGAAGAGTTTCAAAAGTTGCTTCTGCCCAAATTCCCTCTTTTATACAATGGTTAAAGCTATAGGCACTCTGTCCCAGTTTTAAGTCAAAGTGACTTAAAGCCACTTTGCTTCCCAAACCAGAAGTGGTTTCCAGAGACTTTTGAGGGCCATGCAGAGGCCTGTAGCATGGGTCTCCGGGCCGGGAAAGACCTCCAGCACCACCTGGAGCACTGTGACCCACCACAGTTAATGAGGTGGGTCACAGTGCTTCAAAGTTTGGGAATCCCTGCACTAAAAGCATAAAACAAAGGAAAGGAACTACATAAGCAAGACCCATCAAATCAAAATTATCTGTACAGCCAAAGATTTGAGAAGTTGTAAATTTTTCCCACACTGGGCAGTAAAAAGCTAAAATTAAATTAAAAAAGAAAAACTACACTTAAAAAGCTATGCTGTTCTCTGCACACCCTCCTACAACATTATTTTTATAACATGTTTGTAGGAGCAGAGAGAGGAGGGTTGGATCTGGTGCCCTTCTGCATGTGGAAGATGTCTTCTCTGCTCATCATTAGTAGGGTTACCAGTTCCAAACTGGAACAGAATATCTATACCATTGAACAGAAGAGGGAATTCGGGCAGGTGCAGCTTTTGAAACCCTTCCACAATGAGCTATACTACACCTGCCCAAACCATCTTTCAATGGTATTTGGCACTCTGTACCAGTTTGTATTTGGCAACCCTAATTATTAGCATTGTCAGAGAAAAATGAAAGTAAGGGCGCAATCCTGCCCAGTGCCGGAATGGGTGGGGAAAGGGGTGGGGAGAGGCTGGAGCCTCCCGTGGCAAGGGAATGTGCACTCCCTTACCATAGGGGAGGCTCCAGCCTCCCCTATGCGCTCCTCGGATCTGCGCCTGCTAAATAGAAGGCACAGATCTGAGGAGTCAGCGCAGCCCGAATCAGGGCCCCATGGCCTCCCAAATGGGCTTAGGATGCGGCTGAATGGCCGCTTCCCAAGCCCGCCCACGTCCTGCCTCCCCCCGCCCACATTCTCCCTCGCCCAATCCCTGTGCCGCCCCTTCACTGTACCTCCCTCGCACTGGCTGGCTTCGGCCGACACGAGGGAGGCCCTGTGTGGGCGCGACAGGACCGGCGCTTCCTGCAGTGCCGCTCCTGTTGCCTTAGCGCTGATGCGGGGGTGCTGATCGGTGCCCCCACATCAGTGCTAAGCGCGCAGTGTCAGCACAACTCTGTTGTGCCGACGCTGCGCAGACCTTAGGATTGCGCTGCCCATCATAAGCTGGCCTTGTACAAGCAGAAGAAGCATGAGAAATGCCATAGATTCTCTTGATGACAAGTGCTATAGAATGTGAGCAGGAACATTTGTGGGCTGGCACTAGCAGCTAATTTCATTCTGCTCATGGTTCTTTGGAGCCCGTACAGTGTTCACGAGGCCACTGGCGTACAGGGCACAACAAAGCTAAGCATTAAATTACAGCCTGCCCTGGGTAAATGGGTAGTAGTCCTTATGGAGATTATTGTACAGCGACCCAGGGATCAGTTGTTGAAAATTAGAAAATAATTGCACCCTTAGCAATATAAATAAACCCACTGTAAATGAGGTCAAGCAGATAATTATGAGATGAGACTCGTTTGAAGTACGAGCTAAGTTGAAAATCGGGAAAACAAAGACTTTTAAAACAAGTAACACCAAATACATTTGAGCCCTATGCACAGTCAAATTAAGCTAGAATACTTGGTTTTCAATTATTTCAGCTTGATCCTGTGAATTGTTGTGCTAAAGCAGCACCCCATAAGGTCAGGTGGCAGGGTCTCAGAAGGGAATTCCCCATACCTTAGTGCCTCAGCACTACTGCAGCAATCACCCGTCCATTGTGATGCTGTATTTGTACGTCTTCCCTGTCCTGCCGCACATTATGTAACTGAACTGCACATAAGGGGCTTGTTTAAGGCAGAAATGTTGATTGCTACTTGCATGGCCCAATCCTATTGAGGATTGGGCTGGTGTATGGAGTCCTTTGCAACAGTAGAAGGCACAGCACTCTGTCAGCGGCTATTTTAGGAGTGCTACTGCTTAAGGTGGCAGCACTCCAGGACCATTGCTGCCTACACCCACCAAAGCAGGTAAGATAGCAGCAGGAGTGAGAAAGGGGCAAAAAAGGGCAGGGAGTGGGCGGGGTGGGGAGGCTGCAGAAGGGGATGGATTCAGCATGCATGGGATCCTATCCCCTCCAGCAGCACTTTCCCCCACCCCTTCATGGACTTGTACTAGTGAAATCGCTCACACAGTCTGAGCAGACCCATTGCAGGTTGGGAGCCTTACGCAGGGATAAGGAGATTTAGGGCTCAATCCTATCCAGTTTTCTGGTGCTGATGCAGCTGCAAGGCAAATGTTCCCTTACCTTGAGGAGTCCTCCATGACTGTCCCCCCACCATATAATTCAGCACACACCTGAGTGGGATGGCTAGACCAGGGCTGGAAAATTGGATAGGAGTTGGCCCTTAAATCCCCATTCCCTGATGAAGCCTCCTGATCACCCCCTCCCCCCCCCCCGGAGTGCACCTTGCTCAAAAATTCAAAACATTACTGTATATATTTGAGTAAAAGCTGATCTAATTGATGTCAAGATCAAGTTTTAAGCCAAAAATCATAGAATTTGCTATCATCCATGGATAGGTAAAATTTAGGGGGAGGTGATGAAATCGTTTGAAGATGACTTTCCAGTAATTGTTCTCAGGCAGCAACAGAAAGTCAACCAAAAACAAAAGAAAAAACATTTCACTTTCTTCTTAGGCAGCACAGAAATTGAGCTATTTTCCAAACAAAAAGGAAGAGAGATGAAGGTGTTTATGGGCGTTGTAGGCTTTGTGCAGAATACAGTACAGCACCTTCATAGCAGCAGCCCTCATAACAACTACAATTCCCATAAGCACCTTCACCTCTCTGCCTGTTTGGAGAAGGAAAATAGCTACTGGTTATGGGTAAGTAAAATTGCTCTGTTTTTTTCTACCCCCTGTTTTCTCTTCTTAGTCCCCCCCCCCAACTGCTAGTGGAAGCTTTATTAACCATATCGACGTATGTATAATTCGAGCCACATTTTCAGACATCAAGTTTTAGACTTATACATGAGTATATAGGGAAATTTTAAAAAGTTCTCTCTAAAGGAGGAGAGAAAAGTACTATTAACTTACATTGTGATATAGAAATTCATAGACTGATTAAGAAATGTGGATAGTTCAAAATGGCTTCCACACACAATGGAATAGTGGTCTACCCCAAGTATTTGGATGCTCTAGGTTACATTTGCACACTGGAATGGTAAAGTTTGGTTTACAGAAATATCAAATATGACAACACAAGCCAATTGTCTTCTTAGGGAAGGTACTTCTTACTTACTCAGGGCCCAATCCAAAGACCCATATTGCTGGCAGTACATGTGTAAAAGTGTTGTGAATGTGCCATAAAGCACGTTTACAACACCGTGAGAGGACGGAATGCTGGCGCTGGGCTCCCTGCCTCAGCGCCGGAAGGAAGAGCCACCCGTGCTCCAGCAGCGCCGGCAACCGGCAAGTACTTTTGAGGCAGGGAAGAGGCAAGTAGGGGGTGGAACTGGGCAAGAGGAGGGGAGCATGACGGTGGGACCCTTCCGGATCCTATGCCCCACCTTGGGCCAGGCAGTCCCAAACAGGGATGCTTGAATCTCCGCCAGCAAAATAGCTGGCGGAGACTTGAGAAGTTCCATTGTGGGGACCGGAGCTTCCCCCGAGTAGACCCCAGCAGCTGCCGCAGATCCCACAGCATTGGCATTTTGCTACCACTGCTCCTACAGGAGTCTGGCAGCTCAGGATTAGGCTGCCTGTTTCTTTAGGCTGCAATCTTATCCATACTTTCCTGGGAGTAAGCTCTATTGACTGTAACTGAACTTCAGAGGAGACATGCATAGGATTGGGCCCTTAATCACTTCAAAATTCCTCTGGTCACTAATTCATGTGATGCTTTCATTGGTATGCGTAGCAATTGAGACAGAACCTTAGGGTGTGAGACCACATATTAAAATATAAAATGTATTTGAGGAAGGCATGCATGACAGACTTAGAGGGTAGCATTCAGATTGCATATAACTGTAAATTGAATTCAAATACCGAAGGATGCACTATGGCAGCGGTTCCCAAGGTGGTGGGTCATGACCAGAGAGTATAGATAGCTAGAGGCGGCATGCTTTAAGAATCGATAGGGAACCAAATGAGGCCGGGGGCGGGCTTAGCAGCCATGTTCGTTTACTCAAAACAATGCTGATTCCAAGCATTTCAGATTGGTTTTCGTGAACTGTTTAGGCATGAATCGTTTACTCCTGAAATAAAAACTTACGAAAATAACAACGTGTGATCGTGTAGAAACATCATTGGTAATCTTATTATGAGTTAATATGCAATTCCAAGGTTTAATTCCGCATAATTATGTTACTGAACATACCGGACGAAATACTGTCTATTTTAACTCAGAGTGCACTATTTTGACAGACTATATTGAAATCTACACAAGCATGTCATTCAGTGGTGGTATTCAAATAAATTAACAACCGGTTCTATGACGTCATAGCCGGAGCAAAAAAAACCCCAAAGCCAGCTGAGGTAAGCAAGTGGGCAGGGCCCGGCCGTTTAACAACCCGTTCTATAGAACCTGGGAGAACCCCCTGAATAACACCACTGATGTCATTAAAATCTCTTCATAACATAAGTTGTGGTCAATATGAGAGTAATTCCTTTTTACTTCTAGAGTATTAAGAGTTTTTTTTTTACCTTCTACACTCCCCCCCCCCCAAAAAAATACAAATTCTGTTAATGTTCAGAATTTTGAGAATATTACAGTAGAAAATGGAAGGTGGAAAAAAAAGTGTAAACGGGAAGGGCGAAAAAGGAGGGGGGAAATATATATGCAGGGATAATTTTAACATGGAAACTGACTTTTTACTAAATTTTCTGGATTTTCATTTGTAAAATGTGCAAGTGTCCCAGATTTTCTTTCCTAAAATATGGTAATTTAAAGAGGCCTGCATACTTTAGGAAGTAATATTTTTCAGTAGCAATGAATCACAATGATTTTAAGTACCTGTGCAAAGTGATCTAATTTTTTGTACAGCAATTCGCACACCCATATGCAGAACACGCAGGCATGCTTAAAGAGGTTGGGATTAATTTTTACACACGTGCAGGGAGGTTTTTATTCCTGAATTCGCGACAATCCGCTTTGGCAGGACTTATCTGAGTCAGCCATATTTGTATACCCACGGCTTCAAGAAAATGACATTATGCCGCCTCTAGCTATCTATACTCTCTGGTCATGACCCACCAGGGAACTGGGAAAAGGCCATTCCCCCTTAAGCAGGATGGCCAAGAAATCTGCAGCCATGCAATTGCCATGATTGTGCTGCTGCTAGCAGGAAATTTTTTTTTGCAACTTATCTGGAGGGTCTGGGGAGCAATCCCTGCAATCTTCTCTGCAGCCTTCCCCATGCCTCCAAACTGCTGTAATTAAAAAACAAACAAACAAAAAACCATCATTTCTAGTTTTGTGACAAAGGACGGAAATGGGTGTGTGTGTTTTTGTTTTGCTTTCTGCAGCAGTTTGGAGGCTCAGGGAGGACTGCAGAGGGGGTCACAGGCTTCATAGTGAACCCTAGGTAAGTTGCAAAATTCCTTTCCTTCCTAGCAGCAGCATGATTGTGGTGACTGTGTTGGTGCTCCCCTCCCTGTCCCTGCATGAGAGCACACATTTAGGGTGCAATCCTAAACTGGATTTAGGCCAGCATAAACTAAGCCAGCAAAGTTTGGCCAGCACAAGGGCCACCACAAAGTATGTTTGGACCACTCTTGGAGTCAGAGAGGCCAGGACACAGACATGAGCCATCCTCCCTGACTCCAAGAGTGTTCCAAAAGCACTTTATGGTGGCCCTTGTGCTGGCCAAACTTTGCTGGCTTAGCTGATGGCAGCCTATCTCCAGTTTAGGATTGCGCTCTTAGTTTTGAGTGCTGGTCCCTAGTAGTGTCTAGTCACTGTACTGTTTGCTGTTGCTATCGTGGTTTTGTTGCTACTTTGACATGCACACTGCCATTCTGAATTCGCCACACATTGCTCAAATACATAATAGTTATTTCAAAACTATTAGAATGTGGTGCTCATGTGGCTGTAGTACTATAAGGACCAGGTGCTTCTGTGAAGAGAGATGGAGGTCTGTGCTATTTAGGGTGCAATCCTAACCTGGAGCTAGGCTGGTACAGTAAGGCCAAGAATGTTGGCTAGCACAAAGGCCACCATAAAGCACATTTGGACCATTCTCGGAGTCAGGGAGGAGGGTGCATGTCTGTCTGCTGGCCTCTTTGACTCAGAGAGTGGTCCAAACCACTGTCCTAGAGAGTTGGATATGTGTTTGTCTCACTATGTAATTGTGGTATTGACACGTGCACTACACTTGTGTGAAATTATGCCAGGAGGAACAAGCTCCCACATAGCACCCTCCAAGTGTGAAAGAGAGGGAGGAAGAGAGAAGATGATGCTGTCTTGCCTGTGCAGGGAGCGGAGTGAATTAAAGGTCTACCATAGGTTGAGTGGAGACATATAAAAATTATTATTGGCATGAGCTGTTTGAATAATCAGACTGATGAGGAGCTCAGGAAAGATATCAGTAAATTAATAGCAATTAGAGGCATTCTGACACTGTGAATTTTTAAAAGGACATGTTTATTACAAAGATGATGGGATGCAGATAGAACTCAAGAGGCTGTGCTTAATACCGCTTCCCTGGAAGAAATGTATCTTTTCCATATTTTGCAGTGAGCTAGTAAAAGAGCAAAGTATGCTACTGGGCAAGAAATGAGCATGAATCAGAGTGGGATGGGAAAGCTGAAAGAGAACCTTTCAATTTTCTGATAGCCGGGGTCAAATGCCGAGTGTAACTTTTAAAAGGCCTGCACACAAGCACAAGATTTTCTGTTTGATACTCCCCCCTGCTGCTCCTTTGAATTCATGTGAAGGATCACTGAGTCTTTTTAGGGATTTGTTAAGGTTACCAGCTTTTATGACAGAAGATTCAAAAGTGCCACTTGGCTACTAATTATTACGACTGAAATGTGCTTTTGCAGTTCAGTGTGAAGCATACGTATTATTTTAAAACAAACATATATGTGCAATTAGCGGCACCATCAAATTGCATTGAACCTTGTCAGGGCCGATTAACACAGAGTTAATTTTGTTTTGTTTTTTGCTTATCAGACCAAGGCAACAGGAGCATGAAATTAACTGAGGGACAGATCCTGATCTCCTTCATCAGTCCAAAGCCCTGTTTGTAGGCAAGAGGTTGAGGGGTTGGTGCATTTTTGCACCCGTTGAACTTGGCATCATTTCCTTTGCATTTCCACAAGCATCATTTGCTTTGCTTTGCCATAGCTCCTTTTACACGAATGAAATACTCTAATCAAAAAAGTAGGCTCCGTTAATGAAATTAAAGGATTCATTCCATATAGTAGTGTGTTCAAGCTTATTTAAACAAGGGACTGGTGTGACTGCTCACAGTTTCTATTCCTGGCAGAGTGCCAATTATTTTGCTTTTCTTTGACAGAAATGCCAACACATAACTTATGGAACTCCCTTCCCCTTGAACTAAGAACAGCTCCCTCTCTGAAGACCTTTCGGCAGGGCCTTAAGACATTTCTTTTTCAAGAGGCATTTGCATGAATGTTGGCTGGGTTTTTACATGTAATTTTAGCAGGCGCAGATCCGAGGAGCACATGGGGAGGCTGGAGCCTCCCCAACGGTAAGGGTGCGAATGTGCCCTTGCCATTGGGACGCTCCAGCCTCTCCAAAGCAGCATTGGATCTGGAATTGGCTGTCCGGTGTTGCCACTCCAACACTGCTTAGAATTGCGCCCTTAATGTTATAAGATATTGTTTTAATATTGTTTTATTTTTTGTAAGCCGCTTTGAGTCCCCTTTCTGGAGAAAGAGGCATGGTAGAAATCTTTTAAATAAATAACACATTGGAGAACATATACCTTCTCTGGTTTGGGGTTTTGTGTAACGTGTGTACATGTACATGATGCTAGGTGTACAGCAGGTGAGCATCACTCAGGCCAGACAAGCTGCTTTGAAACAGCCAAGGGAGCAGGCAGGCAGCGCCAGTCCTGCTGCACCCACGCTAAGCCTTTCTTGCGCTGACTGAAGCCAGTCGGCATGAGAGAGGCTCTGCACGGAAGTGGCGCAGGGATTGGTGGGAGGGAAGGAGGGAGGTGGGGGTTGGACTTGGGCAGGACCTGGGCGGGCTTGGGAGGTGCCATACAGCCACTTCCTAAGCCCATCAGCAAGGCTGCACAGCCCTGATTTGGGCTGCATGGGCTCCTCGAATCTGCGCCCGCTCTTTAGCGGGCGCAGATCTGAGGAGCGCATAGCGGAGGCTGGAGCCTCCTCTACGGTAAGGGAGCAAACACTCCCTTGCCGTGGGGGGAAGGCTCCAGCCTCTCCTATGCAGCATCGGATATGGCCTTGGATATGGCCTATGCAGCATCGGATATGGTCTGACCCCCTCAGTGTTTGTCGCCAGGCCGTAAGGTGTATGCGTGCCAGGTTTCGTGTCGATCGGTCCAGGCGTGCCAGCATGGCGGACGTTGTGTTTCGCACCCCTTCCCACCCCCCACGCCGAGGAGGGGCGAACCTGAACTCCCACAGCGTTGGGAGTGTCGCCACTCGCCTCAGCGACACCAGAAACTACAGAAACAATGACGATTTTGTCCGTTTTTGACCGTTTTCATGCGGGGGGCCCAGGGCACCCCCACCCCTGGGGGCCCTAGGGGGGCCTGACCCCCAGAGTGTCTGTCGCCAGGCTGCAAGGCACGCGCATGCCGAGTTTGGTGTGTGTCGCTCCAGCCGTTCCAGCAGGGCATGGCGGATATTGTGTCTTGCACCCCTTCTTGCACCCCATGCCAAGGGGGGGGCGAACCTGGACTCCGACGGTGTCAGGAGCATCGCCGCTCGGTCCGGCAACCCCGGAAACTATGGATTCGACGCCGATTTTGGCCGTTTTCGACCATTTTCACTTGGGGACCCTTGCGTACCTCCACCCCCAGGGGCGCTAGGGGGGTCTGACCCCCACAGTGTTTGTCGTCAGGCCCCAAGGTGTATGCGTGCCAAGTCTCGTGTCGATCGGTCCAGGCGTTCCAGCAGGGCATGACAGATGTTGTGTTTCGAACCCCTTCCTGCCCCCCACGCCGAGGGGGGGTGAACCTGAACTCGCACAGCATTGCGAGCGTCGCCACTCGTCCCGGCGACCCTGAAAACTATGGATTTGACGCCGATTTTGGCCATTTTCGACCATTTTCATGCGGGGACCCCCACATACCCCCACCCCCGGAGGCGCTAGGGGGGCCCAACCCCCGTAGTGTTTGTGGCCAGGCTGCCAGGCATCCGCATGCCGAGTTTGGTGCCAATCGGTCCAGGTGTTCCAGCAGGGCATGGCGGACGTTGTGTTTTGCACCCCTTCTTGTCCCCCATGTCGGGGGGGCTGAACCCGGACTCCAACGGCATCGGGAGCAGCGGCGCTCATCTTGGCGGCCCCGAAAACTGTGGATTTGACTCCAATTCTGGCCGCTTTTGACCGTTTTCATGTGGGGACCCCCCCGTACCCCCACCCTTGGGGGTTCTAGGGGGGTCTGACCCCCGCAGTGTTTGTCGCCAGGCCACAAGGTATATGCGTGCCAAGTTTCGTCCCAATTGGTCGAAGCGTTGAGAAGCTGTTGAGACACTTTGTGTGTGACACCCACACACCCACGTTCATTTATATATATATATATAGATATATAGATATATAGATTTTGTCCTCATCTTGCTTTCTGTCAGGGATGTTTCACGGTCATTCAAGTGCTGCAGTCCAAGAATGCAGTCCAAGAATGCCAATTTGCATTTCAGGAGTGTCATTTATTATTTTCATAATGGTGGCACTTCTTGCTTGATGATGTCACTTCTGGCCATGACATCACTTCCAGGTTAACGACAGCACTTCCCGTGGATCCTGACACAAGTGCCATTCTAAAAAGTGGGTCACAATCTAAAAGGTTTGAATAGCACTGGTGTAGATGCTACACACTGAGCCACAATGAGACCTAGCCTGAAGAGGTCAGTGAAATGACATTGCTGTGGTAAAGTATTACATTAATTTCAATTATTTAGTGAATTAAAATGAAATACTTGTGTTAACTATAATGGTAATAATAATAGAGTCCTCTTGGTGGTTTGACTTCAAATGCCATCCCAGGTACAATACTGTTGTTCTTTTTATTTGCATATATGAGCCTGGCAGTGCAATCCTTTGCATGTTTTCTTAAAATGTAGTCCAGTTTTGTTCCATGCAGCTTACTCTTAGGTAAATGTGTAAAGGACTGCTTGCTGCCCTCTCACCGTTTATCTCCGTGGTCTTCAACCCTTTTCATGCTGTGACCCAAAATAAATAAATAGTATGAGACTGGGGACCCACCACTTACTCCACCCCTCTCCCAGGACCTGATCTGCCCCCATCACTACCCACCACCTGCACCCTGCCTGCCCATTTTCCCCTAACTCTCATGTCCTCACAACAACCCTGTGTTAGCAGCCTAAGCAGGGCTGGCCTTTGGAGCTGCAGGGCAAGCTGCAGCAAGATGATGCTGTGCAGGATTAGAGCAAGGACTGTTTTGATAAGGCAGTTCCATTATTGGACTGAAACCAAGCCCTCTCATGCACAGGTTTTGAAAAGTTGCTGCAACCCCCAAAATGAGTCTTCGCGACCCCATTGGGGTCTCGACCCACAGGTTGAAGAACACTGATTTATCTGAATGAGTGGTTGTTGGTAATGTGGAACAGGAAGGGGAAGAGAGGCATCTGGACGGTATTCACTTGCTTACATTTACATTACAAAAAGCTTTAGGCAAAATCTGATTTATGCTTTGTGTATGAAAACACTTTTACACTGATTCTTCTTAAAAAATGCTTTCGTTTATGTGAATTAAAAAAATCTGTTTTGAATCTGGATGATTCCGAAGCTTTTCTCAAGAGCAAACTCAGACAGCCCAGGAGCCACTAAGCAAAAATGCATTGAATCTCATGACCTCAGGACACCCTCCTTTCTCCTTCCTCCACAAAGAGCTTTTGGGATGATAGGAACTCCTCTTCGGGAAGCGTTTATTCAGGGCAAGGTTTTGAAGCCATCAGAACTGACTTTATTTGATGCACCCGATGTCCCTGCAGGGAACTAATTTGCAGCACGGGACTTTGTAATTTCATGCTAGAACAGCAGAAAATGGAAGAAGAACAACTCACCCAGAAGGAGGGGATTATATAACAGGAGCAAATAAGAATCTGTAGTGACAGGAAAAATCCTTTGGAACAATCTTCTTGCTAGTTCTGTAATACCATACAGCCCTCTAATTGGTTTTAAACAAGAAGAGGATAAAAAGAAGAAAAAAAACTCAGAATTAATTGGCCTCAGATCTTAAGTTCAATGAGACAATATGCATAGTGCAACTGAATAAATTTATTTACTGTCTTGTCCAAATTTATTCTGATTAAACACTACTTCCTCATTCTCCCCTCCTTGCTTTGCTCTTGCAAAAGTTCCGACTCTGATCACTTCTCGTTCATGTGGTTCTGTATTTTGCAGAAGGCTTTGCTTGCTGCAGCTGCTGCTGGTGGAGTAGTTTTACAAATTACCAGAGGCAAATTGGGGTTGCCACAGAGCGTGTGCATGCTCAGCTCAACAGAGGCGCTGCAGCCAGTCACATCTCCTTGATAGCACATTTTCCAACAGCTGCTTGTCACATTCACACTTGACCTCTTTGGGTGTGCAAAAGGCTCAAATGGAGAGCTGTGCAAAAGAGAGAGCTGACCTGAAACTGGCCAGAGTTGTGAATGCTGGCCAGAGCTGTGAATGGTAACATTACATCTTAGTTTACTCCTTTTTGAAATAAAGTAATTGAAAAATTAAAAGCGGAAGTGCGTTTTATGTGGGCTCCTTTCTAAAAGGAACATAGTTTGTCTTCAACTGTGTCCCTTCAAATAGACTTTACATATTTAGCCAGCCAGAGAAAGATGTGTGACTTTGGGTGGGCTTTTCTGTGTAAAACCATGTCAGGAAAGTTTCACTTTGCATTGCCCTGGGACCCTGGAGCAAAGAAGGTGCGAAAATCCATAACAATAAATGCCAAGCTGGATGTGATTAACTAGCTCCAGAGGATGCCTTGGATCAGTGGTGTCATTCAAATGATTTAGGAACAGGAACTCACTTTTGATTGGCACTTGTTGGGAACCCGGAACCAGCCATGGATCCCATTAGGATCCGGAATGCCTGTTCTGGTCCATTCCCCCTGAATGACTTCACTGCCTTGGATGGATGGCAGTCTCACAGTCTCATGCTGGGCTTACAAGAGAGCTCTGTTTTCACCATTCAGGACAGTGCAGAGAAGATCAAGAAAACTGCTCAATCAAGGACAGCTAAGAAGACCTCGAAAGCCAGAAATTACATAAGGAAGTGAATACTGAGCATGAGGAACAAAGATCAGAATGATTGCACATTGCAACATAGTGGTCAGCATGTTTCTGGCTCAAGAGAAAGCCCACAAAATCATGATAGAGCTGCAGAAAGTGGGGGAAAAGTGCCAAAGCCCTTTGCAGCAAGTGCAGTCTGGTTCACTGACTTTAGGTGAAGATGCGGCTACCACAGCATCAAAATGAGCAGAAGGCTGCATCTGCCGAAGCCACAACTGCTGAGCACTAAGAACATGACTATCCTGGATGAGGACAATCCCAACAGCGAATAAAAGCTCCAACGTGAGCAGAAATGTGTGCTCAGCCATGCAGCACTGCCAAGAGATCTTGTAGGAGAAAAGGAAAGAAAGAAAGCCAAGCAAACGACACTGCTCTACTGCATCTGCAAATACACCAAGAGCCATCTGCAGCCTCATTGTCCCACTCCCAGTAGCTTCTCTCCATAATCACCGTTCATTATGAGTGCTTACAGACCATTCCCCTAACCCAGGCCCAACCCATATTCTTTACGGAAAAGAGAATTTTTTTATCCATATTACTCCCCCCCCCAGAAATGACTCCCCTTTGTAAATCAAGAGCTAACTGCACTTGGCTTTGAAGTCTGGTTCTACTACCAGTTTTCAATTATAGCAAAGCCCAGAGGCAGGTTTAGAAAATGCTGCCACTATGAGGTTGGTTCAAGGTTTGAAAGGTTCAGGATCGTTTGGGGACGGAGCCACAGGATGCCAATAGTTCTCATGCAAGGAACTGGAACAGAATTACGATCCAGCTCTTCACTACAGAAACTCCAAGACACAACTTCTCTAATTTAGACACTGCTAAATGAAGTGACTCCAAAGCACAACTGCTACATTTAACCTTTTGAATGTGTCTCGTTCTTGCTCTAATAGCCTAAATAAAAGGGTTCTCCCTTATGTTAATTCAGAAATTTAAGCACACTATATTTCAACATTAAGCCAGGAAGGTTTATTGTGTTAAGAGCACAAAGTGTCTCAACCAAGCTGGCGCACCATAAACACAGTACAGTATTCAAGAGCTAGTATAGCATAGCGGCCAGGAGACTGAGCTTTGAATCTCAGTTAGAATCTCAGTTAAACCTGAGTTTAAATCTTCTCTGTATTAAGCTGTAAGGTTAGGTGGCCTCAGTCAAAACCACTCCTTCTTCATCCCAGCTATAATACGAGGTTAGTAGTATTCACTTACCTTGCAGGATTGCATCAGGTTAATACATACAAAGTGCTTTACATAGTCAAACAGCACTATACAAATGGTTGTTGTTGTTGTTGTTGTTAATAATAATAATCACCGTTCTATTTATATTGAGGGGCCCAAAGAACTTATGGGGCTAACACAACTCTGCATTTACAGCTTAATAACTGGGGCACACCTCTTTTTAAGCGTCCAGAGAAGCCATGAAATGGAATTGTCTATACAGTATAAGTGAAATAGGTACCTATTGTGGAGAGGAGGGAGAACTGACTTGTGAAAAAACCTGGGTTCCTGCTATGATACACAGAGTACAGCTACAGATAATGAAACAAAGGGACTAAGAGCGCAATCTTAAACTGGAGATAGGCTGCCATAAACTAAGCCAGCAAAGTTTGGCCAGCACAAGGGCCACCATAAAGCATGTTTAGACTACTCTCGGAGTCAGGGAGGATGGCTCACGTCTGTGTGCTGGCCTCTCTGACTCCGAGAGTGGTCCAAACATACTTTATGGTGGCCCTTGTGCTGGCCAAACCTTGCTGTCTTAGTTTATGCCGGCCTAACTCAGTTTAGGATTGCACCCTAAAATTAATCTTTCTCTAACGAACGTGTCAAAATATTTCAAATTTTGCCCCAACCCACTTTTCTTTCTATTTCTCAAAAAATGAACGTTGTACTGTTCATGTACAAATGAACTTCGCCAGTCTTTGTACTGAGTCTGAAATATTTGGTGGAGTGACTTTCCACTGTTCCATTATTAGGTCCTTGTCAAAATTAATCATACCAGAGAAACAATTCTACCAGAAACCAGAGCGGTTTTCATAAACATTATGCCAAATTTGGCTTGATGATATGACTGCCCATATTTTGGTTGCCATCATTTTCCCTGTATATAGTCCCTTTGTGAGATAGCAAAGCCAGAGTTACTAATGTTTATAGTTGATTAATCACGGCATTATGACATCAGAGTGATGTCAAACTGTAAGAAACTGAAAGTTCTAAAAGAATGTCTCACCCTTCTCATTAATCCTATAACATTCCTTCAATAGACAGATGCAGTTGAAAAAGGAGGAATTTTCCTAGTCAAGGATGTAGTTGCAGCCAAACTGGATGACCCAAGACAGATGCTGATGACAGAAAGCCCTGATATAAAAAAACTGAGCAGAAGTCTACAAGACAAAACAAATAGTCTGAAGAAATGGGTAGAAGAACTGGCCAAAGAAGTGGATACGATTATGGATCTGGTGAAGGAGAAAGAGGAAAAGATTCAAAAATTAGAAACTGATAGCAAAAACATGTCACAAATCAATGAAGACCTCCGCATGAAAATGATGTTTCTGTATCAAAAGCAACAAGGAAAAGGTACAGGCAGGAAATCCATACTTAAAACCCCAGAAGTAGATTTTGTGCCAGAAAAGGACACAGCTTACCAGTCCAGTGATACTGAGAACAAAGGTGAGAAAGGCAAGGAGCCGCAGAGAAATACATGGCAGAACATGGCAGAACAAGTCGTAAAGCTGGTGTCCCAAATGCTAAAATCACCTATGCAGAAAGAGGTGACGGAGATTGACAACACATTACCAGAGGGTGAAGAAAAGGAAGCCATGGAGAAGTTGCTCCTAAGGTCTAAGAAAGACAAAGTAGCCCATTGCTTCTGGGAATTTTTAAAGCTTTGGCTTATAGTCATGCTTTGCTTTGGACTTTTCACATGTTTATTATTATCATATGCCTATTTCTTCAACCATGCCTTTATAGCTAACAGCGTTTCGCTACTGCTTAATGACAATTGCATTACTGAGCTGACACAATTCTTGTCTCCTTTCCTAACCTGGAAAAATAATGGTTTATTACCATTTTAAGAACCGCCTCTCAACCTTTGAGAAGAACTTGAGATTTGTTCTGAGCAGCTTACAAAACAAGATTTATTTTCGAACTAGTAATTTTTAAGAAACAAACTGTCATCTTATTCTTTTCTGTCTAATTGTTATCATGATTTAAGATTTGTCAGCAAAGTACTTTTCTCTACAGAAGACATGATTGATATTATTAATATTACATACGTTGTCAATGTATGTGTTTTAAAATACTATTCTTAAGTACTTTTGAATCCAATTTTTCCAGGTAACAAAAAAAGGTCCCTAGTTTATAATGCTAAAAAACATATAATGGCAAACAGTGGAGAAATACAAGGGAGTAATTGTTCATCCCAAATTATTAATTAATATAGTAAACAATCATCCTTCCAACATTTATTTTAAGGTAAATTGTTGAAATCTGAATGTAATGGTTGGCTTGGTAGATCAAATTGCAAAAGCAGTATTTATTTTGCTTCCATTAGCTGGCCTGGTCTTAACCTTTTTAGGGCAGGGGTGTCAGACTAGTTTCATACAGCAGGCCAAAGTTATCATTCATGGCATTTCTGCAGCGGGCCGAAAGTGATGTCATTTAAGCAGGAAGTGATATTAAGCAGGTGATTACTATAAATAAACATTTTGTTCTCACTTAGAAACTCATTAGCTGCACATGATAGAAGAGAAAAAATGCAAACCTTCATATTGTCAAGATATGGAAGTGCCTGATTATCACAAGGGCTGCCCTTTCAGCAACATTGCTTATTCCCACTATTTTCCTTACTGTACAGACCAGTTAATGACCTGAGCAGTACATAACTATTATAACCTTAAAATGGGCAATGGCCAGTCCCCTAGGCAATAAGGGAAGTACTGCCCATGCATTACAACTACAGCAGGCAGGTGGCATGTTTAGATAGAATTGTCATAGATGACACACAGTATTTCATGACCATCTGGGTCCACTATTCCAAAATGACAAAAAATATTCTCCATCTACTGCATGCAAGGAATTCTGCTAAAATGGTAACAGACCCTCTGAAAACAACATTGACAGCACAAGTCTATACATAGCTACACAAAAGTAAATCTCCTGATATTCAGTGAGGCATACTCCTAAGAAGAAATATAGATTTAGATTTAGTCGAGAGGGTTAATGCCTCCGTTTGCCTGAAGTTAAGATCTGAAGGTCGCCAGTTTGGGACAGCCGGAAGTCTCTGTGAGCGGCAGACCTCATTAATTGCGACTGATTTAACAGCTGAGCTTTGGCTGCCTTGTGTGAGGGGGAGTTGTGCAGAAGTTCAGCCGCTTCTCTGGTGGGAGCAGGGAAGCCGTTTATCAGCCAGCAACAAGACAAACGGGTGGCCAGAAAGAAGGACTAAATCCAGAAAGATCCATCTGTATGTGTGGAGTTCTTAAAAGATAGAACATTTTCTGTAAAAATTGTAAAAACCTTCGGGTGTCTGGATAAAGTCTGCCTATGTAAACTGCCTTGAGTTATAGTCATTAGAGAAATCTGGTGACCTAAGAAAGGCGGTATATAAATCCAAGTATTATTATTATTATTATTATTATTATTATTATTATTATTATTATTATTATTATTAT
>JAJKFI010000016.1:4559350-4576647 GCA_029204185.1 Lerista edwardsae | reverse complement strand
GAGAGAGAGAGAGAGAGAGAGAGAGAGAGAGAGAGAGCATCTTTGTGAGAATAGGGCATGCATAAGACAAGAATAAGGCAAGTTGGCAAAGCTCCAACATTGTTTGAATGCTCAGTTGTCAGCTAAGCACTCCAGGAGAGGCAGCAGAAGTCACATGAGGGCCCATACTCATAAAAAGGTGCATCTGGCCAAGCTAATCCCAGTACCCTTAGAACTGGTGGCCATTATGATGATGATGATGATGATGATGATGATGATGATGATGATGATGATGATGATGATAATAATAATAATAATGCTAGTATTTATATACCACCTTTCTTTGGCCATTAAATTGCTCCTCTGGCTTTAATTCAAGGCGGTTTACATAGGCAGGCTTTATTTCTCTCAACCCGCAAGGTTTTTTTTACAAATTACAAAGAGTTCTTTCTTTCAAGAACTACAACAACATACAGATGGAACCTTTGTGGTTTAGTCCTTCTTTCTGGCCACACGATTGCCTTCCTGCTGGCTGATAAACGGCTTCTCTGCTCCCACCAAAGAAACAGCTGGCCCAGCACAACTCCTCTCTCACAGGCAGCTGGAGACAGCTCAGCTCTTATCAGTCGCAATTCTCAAGGTCTGCCGCTCACGGAGATTCCGGTGTTGTCGAACTGGCGACCTTCGGATTTTATCTTCGGGCAAACGGAGGCTTTAACCCTCTCGACTAAACCTCCTTCCCCATGGCAGCACCCCATGTGCTATCAGGGGGTAGGCAGGGGCATCATTGTGGGACCAGCGCAGGGTTTTGCCCCAGGGCTCCCAGCAACTTTGTGCCAGCACTGGATGATAAGTGTGTTCTGAAAGGAGTACGCTCATTATACTAAATAAAATGTACTTCTGAGTAGACTTGCATAGGATTGTGCAGCAAGGTCAGCACCGCACAGGCAGGGGTGGAAAAGGAAGTAAAAATATGTGTTCTTTAACCTCCTCTGCTCCTGTATGGTCCTCAATGGGTCTACATGAGCCTGTACAAGCTATGTAGCTGGTGCCAATTCGATTGGAGTGATGAAGAGGGCATATCAGAGCCACAACAGGGTTTAGGACAGTGATAGCAAAGCTTTGGTGCTCGGGGTGTCAAAACTTAGGAAAAGGCTTAACTTGGCTCTGCTGGTGTGTCGTCGTCCCCCCCCCCCGCCCCAGAAACAAAGGAGTAACAATTCTATATTCATTTATTTAAACAAAAAATACAGTCCAACCTTGCAGTGCTGTGTATTACATAAAGAAACATCAAAGAATTACAATAAATAACCAACAGTGTTAATATACCCAGCGATGGGATCTACAAACGACTTGGGGGAACGGAGGGTGGGACTTAGTCGGGACTACCATTTGATTGGCAGCCCGTCCTTGCACTTCCGCTTTCGTTCCACTCGCCCCACGGCCGTCCCTGGCCTCGGAGGGGGCGCCTGCTCGCCTGGGGGGGAAGGCACCCCCTCCAAGGCCAGGGACGGCTGCAGGGCGAGCGGAACAAAAGCGGAAGTGCACAGACGGGCTGCCAATCAAACGGTAGTCCCGCCTAAGTCCCGCCCTCCATTCCCCCAATTCATTTGTAGATCCCATTGCTGAATATACCGCTTTTTAACACAAAGTTCACAAAGCAGTTTACAGGCAAATAGTAATAATAACAAAGTTAAATGGCTCCCTGTGCCAAAAGGGGTCACAGTCTAAAACAATGCAGAATACCACCAGCAACAGCCACTAGAAGAGACACTGTGCTGGGGTGAAGAGGGACAATTACTCTCCCCCTGCTAAATATAAGAGGAACACTGCTTGAAAAAGTGCCTCTTGCCCAGTTAGCAGGGGTGAAAAATGAGTTAAACAAATTCAGTTTTGTTGTATATTGGTGAATGCTGGTGTGTCACCTCAAATGTTGTGATGTGCTACCTTTGACATGTGTGTCATAGGTTCGCCATCACTGGTTTAGGATAACAGAGGAGCTCTCCCTGCTGAGAGTCCCAACACACACACACACACACACACACACACACCCATCCACCTCCACCAGTGGCTTGCGGGTGCTAGCAGGTGCAGCGGGGTCCAGCAATTTTCCACTTGTGCTGCTCCCCCTTGCAGCAGGGCCTGAAAGTATTTTGTACAACAGAAACAAAGGAGTGAAAAACTGAAGGACAGTGTCACAATTAGCACAAGGGCAGCAGGGAAGAGGAAGAAATTCATGGAATGGGACAGAGAAGAAGAAATGGGGGAAGGAGGAAGGTCGGAGAAGGTCAGGAGTAATTTATGTATGAGTTCAGGGTGATTAGGTGCAGTCTCATTGACTTGTTCTCCTCTGTTAACAGTTGCTCAATTACCAGTGTGAAGAAGTAAATGCTCACTGAAATGTCGCTTTATGCTTCATTCAGATGAAAAAGTGTGTGTTTGGCTTCACTTTGAGGTGGTGCATTACATGAGTTTCTCTCCAAGTGCCGAGGCACACATGTCTTTTCTTTCCATGTTTGTAACAAAAACCTTTTAGGATACATGCAATCACAACTATCTATTGTGGTAAGTCTGAAAATACCAACTATGTGTTAAATCACAAGGGTAAGAACAATGAAAGAACTCAATTTATAAGAGGGGGGAAATTTGGCATCTAAATTTTTATTACAAAATAAATTTTGTTTATTGCCCTTTTAGACATCATAATTGCTTTTTCAACCTGTTTTTAAAAATTACATCCATATGTTACCAATAGCTGGGTTGTAGGATTTCTCTTCTCTCTCTTTTCCCATGGCTTCAATTTTCACTTTAATTACCAAATTTACTATGAATTCATCACGTGACTTTGTACACCAGTGATTTCTACTTCTAGTGATACTCCACTTGGGAAAATAGTAACACCTGTCATGACCATTTGTAGACTATGTGTACTTCCCCAAATTGACCACCAGGTGGCAATGGTAGATTTCTTATTTTCCCTTTTATATTTAAGATCGTGGAAGAATGCTCTGCAGTCAAAGCAACATGTTTCCTGTTTCATATTGTTTGTGGCTAAGATAATGGCACGCTTTCAAAATTGTGTCTCTTTGACAGGTGCAATGCTGTACAGTACTTATTTCTTAATTGGGGATCATTATTACAGTGTGGCAGACCAGAGCCTCACAATGGATCAGCTTTTTCCAATACAGATGGACAAAACTTCTGCAATCATAGCCTTCTCTTGCACTTTGTCCTGCTTTAAATTACCTTAAGCTTTCCTAAAGATCTATGCATGTGGGCCCTGCCCTTGGAAATAGACAAGGGGCTGTATCCAGTGATGTCATTCAGGGGGAACGGACCAGAACGGGCGTTCCGGATCCTAACAGGCTCCGTGGCTGGTTCCGGGTTCCCGACAAGTGCCAATCAAAAGTGAGTTCCTGTTCCTAAATCATTTGAATGACACCACTGGCTGTATCTTCCCCCACTCCCTAATCATTTGCTGATATCAGAAAGCTGTGATGTAACGGGCTCTGACAGGGATGTTTCATGTTTATGCAATTGCTGCAGTCCAAGCATGCTGCTTTGTATTCCAGGAGTGTCATTTTATTATGTCTCAAAGACGACACTTCCTGCTTGATGATGTCACTTTCATGTATGACATCAGTTCTAGGTTAATGATATCACTTCCAGTGTGAGTGCCATTCTAAAAAGTGGGTCCCAGCCTAAAAGTGTTCTACTGCATCACTCTTACTCGGAGAGTGGGAAAGAGGTATGGAAAACATTGAAGTCTAAATGTGCATTTTACAATCACATGGTTTCAAGCACTTTGGAGTCCCTCCTCTTTTATTTCCAGCTTGTAGAAATGCTAGTTTTCTCCCCTCTTTTCATTTGAGAACAAAAGCCCAAGATTCACTTGTCCTCATACCAGATTCAGGAAAATATATCTAACAGGGTTCATATGCCTTGAGGAGCATTTACTGAGGTCAAAGGAACACTGGCTTCTAAGGAGTCCTTCTGGTTCTCTTGCTTGTTGCATGTATTGTGAAAGATCTGCTGAGTTGTACAGGCATCATGTCAAACAAATGGCCCTTATAACACAGTTATCTATGATATGCCCAGTAGAAATTTGCATTCCTGCTTTGGAGGCAGATTGTTTGCCTAGTTCCTAGAATCTTGACCTGTAAACCTAAAAGCAAAGCAAGAATGTACAGGTATCTTATTCAGATAATCCTTCTATTTGCACATGAAGAATAACCAATGACTGATAACCATATGGACTGATAACTATATGGACTGATATACTGATAACTATATGGAAAGTCATTGTTGTCCAGTCCAGCAGAGAGAAAGAGTTCATGTAATGATTTTAAGTTTTTTTAACCTACCTACCTACCTACCTACATCTTTTTCTTGAGGGTGGAACTAGGTATGCATACTGAGCTTTTGCCTGTACTGGAAACATAAGATAAGATAAGATATTTATTTGTCATTACACTCACAACTGGGCGCAACGAAATGAGGTGCTCTTCCCCACAGTAAAACTGGACAACACCAAAACTAAAATATGCACAATCAACCATACAACAATCACTTATACAAATATAAATACCCCTTTACTTCCCGCAATATAGCTTCCACACACACTTATGACCCTGCATTTAAACTCAATACTGCACTTGGATAGAAACTGTTCTTAAATCTGTTCATGCTTGGTTTCAATACCCTGAATCTCCTTCTCGATGGTAATAGTTCAAAGAGCTGATGTCCCGGATGGGAGGAGTCCTTCAGTATGTTAGATATCTTCCTCTTACATATATTCTTATATAGTTCTTCCAAAGAGGGGAGTGAACAGCCAATGATGTTTTGGGCCGTCCTAATCACCCTTTGAATTGCCTTTTTCTCTGCCACTGTGCAGCTCGTGAACCATACACAGAGACAGTAGGATAGTATGCTCTCAATTGAACTCCGATAGAAGGTGATTAGCAGACTCTCAGCCAATTGTTGCTTTCTCAGAATCCTTAGGAAATACAACCGTTGTTGCGCCTTCCTAATTAAAGCAGCGGTGTTCGCACTCCAAGTCAGGTCATTAGTTATGATGGTCCCAAGGAACTTGCATTCCACCACCTGTTCCACACAAACTCCATCTATATACAGTGGCTGAATGTCTGCTCTTTTTTTCCCTATAATCCACTATAAACTCCTTAGTTTCTTGAATATTAAATAGAAGATTATTATTTTTGCACCAGCGGGATAACTGTAGTACCTCATCCCGATACGCATTTAGTATAATATACATTTAGTATAATATATGATGCTGTCACACTGATAATTTATCTACCCTGCCAGGGATGGGAACTCGAGTCAGAATCGCGAAAACACGTGTTTTTTTTGCTGATTCATGTATACTCGAGTCATTTGGGCTTGGGCTTGACTTGAGTCTGAAAAACAGTCTGAAAGCCTGTGAGTCTGGGTGTGCTTGCTTACCTTTTTTGTGGTGTGAAAGACCTTGTGGAGCCACCCAGAAGCTGGCAGTTCCAGCCAGGAGCAAGGAAGGGTTAATGTTTTTTTGTTTTCATTGACAAGGAGGCGGAGAGGAGGGAGGCGGGAATGAGCTTTCTTGTCCATCTCTGAAGGAACCAATGATCATTGGAAAAAGGATGGGGGGGGTCTGAATTTTTTCTTCAGGGAGGGCAAAAGGAGAAGCCCAAGGTTTTCTTGCCTTAGGACTGGCTGGAGAAGCCCAGGGAGGGGGGGAGGAAAGGAGGAGGCAGGAAATCCAGGAAGTGGTTCCAAGCAATCACGTGGGCTCTGCTGTTACCTGGGAGGAGGAGTCCTCATTGAATGTATGGCACAATGGGACTACTTCTAAGTAGCGCTACAAAGGATTGGGTTGTACTTTGTAACTTAAGCCTCCCAGCTGCTGCCGTGCGACCCTGCTCCTGCTTGCCACTTCTGTCCATGCTCTCATGCAGGGGAGAGACCGTCCCACCCCCCTCCTGCTTTGCCTAGTCCCTTTTGGTCCGTGCCCTGGTGTGCCTGACCCATGCTGCACACTTCACAAAAGACCCTGGGATGACTTGGGAATTTTGGGTGAGTTGCCGCAAGCACACGCTGGGACTTGTGCATGAGTCGAGTCTCAGGGGGCAGAGACTCGGGACTCGACTCGAGTATTGCTCCAGTGCCAAGTTTCCATCCCTGCTATTGGCTAGCAGTGTCAAGGATTTTGTGATGATATTGCTATCCATTTTTTGTTATTGGATATTACCAGAAAGACTTGAGAATGAAACAGGAAGCCACGCCATGTTTCTTGTTGCTCCTAGTCCTGCCAATCTCTGAAAGTTTTTATCATGACACTTCCTTCATTTCCAATGACTGGGAGGCATCAAGATAGTATAATGCCACCGCTACAAGTTGGCTCTATTTCTGTTTAGCTCAGGCTCAGGATTATGATCGTATGGATCAATCCTAAAATAGTTGCTCCCCTCGCCCAGTTCACCTAATTTAAAGCAAAGTGATTATTTCATTATCCAATTTGGGTGTAAATTATGATGGGGACTCTGAAACTTTATGCTGTATTTGTTTAAAAATGAGTTCAAGTCCCCTATAAGGTGATGTTTTTGAACTTATCACTTTTATGGTTTTAATGAGCTGAATATTTGCATCGTTTTGGCTGAAATGTGTCAAGCTAATAAGCATGCTGAGTTTTAATACTTTCTTTTTCTCTTTGGCATGGGAAAAAGCTTTAGAGTGAATAAAAGAATAACCTATATCTGATGAGTCAGAAACTTTGCTAAACTTTAAGGGTAGACAACTTAGCTCAAGAAAGTAAACAACTAATCAAGCCACATTTAAATAATTTTTAAAATTGGTTTTCATTTGTAATTTTTAACTTGGTGAAAAGCCTTATAGCTTCATATATAAGTCACACAGCTGCATATTCAAATGGAGAAATGCAAATTCAGAGTACTCCTATTAGGCGGTTGCTATTTTGTGCAGGGTTATAGGGATCCCGAACAAAGGCAGCATTTGTAAAGAAGTCTTGGTACAACTTTGGAAATACTGAATCTCCGTTTTCATTGAGCGGATCCAAACAAGAGCATTAGCAGCCCAATCCTGAGCTGCCTGGCCACTGCAGGCACAGCGGCAGCTGTCGGTATCCTGCTGCAGCCAGGATGCTGACAGAGGCTCATCAGAGGAAGGGAACATTCATCCCCTTCCCCAGGGGAAAGCCCCAGTGCCCACAATGAGGCTTCTTGAATCATCACTTTGCCAGCGGTGAATCGAGCAGTCTTGTGTCAGGCTGCCTGGTTCAAGACAGATCGTTGGAACCGGTGGTGGAAGCCACTGCGGGGTCCAACCCCCTCGTGGGCCAGCTCCTCCCTTCCCCTGCCCAGTTCCTCCCCACCTCCCCCTGCCCCAAATGGGCTTCCTGACACAGCACTGCAAACGTACCTCTGGCAATAAGGCGCCTCAGGATTGGGCACTAGATGTCATTTGGTTCATACACAGATAATATATTCTCAGAATCAAGTCCATAGAAATGGAAAGACTGCATAGTCCTTTCTGTTTGACTTTTGCTACAGGTTTGTGGCAATTTTACTGCTTTGGTGGAATTCACAGCATGCTTTAGGACAGTGATTCCCAAACTGTGGGTTGGGGGTCCAGTAATGGCATCTAAATGATTTAGCAACAGGTACTCACTTTTGATTGGCACTTGTGTCAGGGCCTGCCCACCGGAAGCGAGGTCATAGCTAGAACCCTGGAACCGCCTCCAGGAACCGCCGCACCTCCTCAGGAGGGAGCCCCAGGCAGCCTACCTGCTCACGCTGCTGCCGCCGTTGGTCTGCTTTGCTCCGCTGCCTGCCTGCCTCTGAGAACGTGCAGGCAACTCAAACGTGCAGGCAATTCAAACGTTGCAGGGGCAGAGTGGAGCGCCGACGGAGTCGACGAGTGGGCAGGCGAATGGGCGGGGCCAGCCCTAATCCTAGGAACGGGTACTCATGTACCCCCGCGTACCCGCTACATGACATGTCTGGTTGGGACCCATCTGTGCGTGGGACCCATCACGCACTGACAAAGCAGATTAGGCTATGTGCATCAAGGATTATACAAATTGCTACTTGGGCGGGGGGGGGAGAGTACTGCTATCCAACCACAATTATAGCCACAGCCCTTGGCATTCATAAACCAGGCAGCAGCCATTAGGGTTCTGTGCATCAAGGGTTAAACAAGCTGATATGGGGAGGGAGTACTGCTGCCCAATCACCATTGACCAAGCCTTGGTCTGCAGCAAAGTGAGGGCTGAGGGGAAACCTACGCCATCAGAATGGCCCCAATCCAATGAACACAGACTCCAATCTCGTGAAGAAAGTCCCTTCTAACCTTGGCTGTTATCAGAGTGCCTCAGCTTTTACAAAAGGCCAAGTGAGGAAGAACACAACCCACCAGAATTGTCCCAATCCATCCTTTGGATCCTACTAACTTAAACAATTATCGCCCAGTTTCCAACCTGTCTTTCTTAGGGAAGGTGATTGAACGAGTGGTAGCATCCCAGCTCCAAGGGTTGTCTCTAGAGGAGACAGATTTTCTTGACCCCTTTTCAATCTGGCTTCAGACCAGGCTTTGGGACAGAGACAGCTTTGGTCGCCCTCATGGATGACCTTCACTGTGGACTAGATAAGGGAAAGGCATCACTCCTAGTCCTGCTTGAGCTCTTTGATACAATTGATCATATTATTCTCCTAGACTGGCTAGCCAATCTGGGGGTAAAGGGCACTGCTTTAAAATGGTTCTGCTCCTTCCTGGCTAACAGGTCCCAAATGGTGATGCTGGGGGACACCTGCTCAGCACTCTGGCCTTTACAATATGGAGTGTCTCAGGGTTCTATTCTATCCCCCATGCTCTTCAATATATATATGAAACCGCTGGGGTTTGGAGTGGGGTGTCACCAATATGCTGATGACACTCAACTCTCTCTCTGTCTACCATCCCAAAATGAAGAGGTTGTGAAGAGCCTGGGTCGCTGCTTGGAGGCAGTTGGGGTATGGATGAAAGCCAATAGATTACGACTGAATCTAGAAAAGACAGAAGTCCTCCTGGTCAGGAAACCCTCAATGCAGGCACTTTCACCCACTCTGAATGGAGTGACACTTCCCCTGCAAGAACAGGTGCGCAGTCTGGGAGGGGACAGCCTCAGCTGTCTCTGGAGAACCAGGTAGCAGCTGTGGCTAGAGGTGCATTTGCTCAGCTTTGATTGATGCGCCAACTTTGACCATACTTGTGCCGTCCTGACCTAACCTGGTCATGGTGGTCCATGCATTAGTGATTTCAAGGCTGGACTACTGTAATTCACTATATGTAGGGTTTCCCTTGAGAACAGTTCGGAAGCTATAGTTAGTACAAAATGCAGCAGCCCGGGTGGTAACAAGGGCTAGGCGGTTTGACTCAGTAGGACCACTCCTTCAGCAGCTGCATTGGCTGCCCATTCACTTCCAGTCCCAATTTAAGATGATGGTATTGACCTTTAAGGCCCTTCATGACTTAGGCCCAGCCTCCCTAAAGGACGCCTTCTCCCATACATACCTCTTAGACAGCGATGGAATCTGGTAATGAAGATCCGGAACGCTGGGTGTGCTTGGCAGCCCGTCCGTTCCGTTCCACGGCTGCCCTGGCCGTGCCCCACTGCTGCTCGCCCAGGCACCCGGTGCGCCCCCCACCCATCCCCCCCAGCGAGCAGGCGCCCCGCCGAGGCCAGGGCAGCTGCGGAATGGAACGGACGTGCAGCCAATCACGTGTAAGTCCCGCCCAGCGTTCCGGATCTTCATTACCGGATTCCATCACTGCTCTTAGATCCTCTAAAGGGGCTCTCCTTCAAGTGCCCCCTCTGTCCCAAGTTAAAGGGATGGCAACTCGGGGACGAGCCTTCTCTGTAGCGGCTCCACACATATGGAATTCCCTACCAGAAGAAGTAAACGCACCCTCATGGCCTTTCGGAGAGGACTCAGATCATATCTATTTAGTCTGGCATTTGGATGACCGTATGGCTGTCTGCCCTCTGTCTCTCTGGTATACTGTCATAATCTGTTTCACTTTCAATTGTTTTTCCCACCCTCCAATACGTCCTGATATGGAGAATTGGGTCTAGTTTTCATTCCTGTTCATTCCGTGTTCCCGTTAATGTGTAATTTGTTGTTGTTTTAATATGTTGTTTTAATGTGTTTTAGTTATTATGTTTTACTTATTATGGTTACATTTTTTATTGTTTTGTTCTCTGTAAGGTGCTTTGGGCATTTGCTTTGGCATAGGAAAGGCGGGGTATAAATAAATAAAGGCGGGGTATAAATAAATAAATCAAGCTCAACAAATGTTCCTGAAGGCAACTCCTCCCACTATAGAAAAAAGGATAAAAACAGAGGAGCCGCTGGTAAAGTGAAATAAGTTGTTTATTTATTTGTTAACCTAGATAAGTTGTTAACCTAGATGGGTCCCAACAGAATGTCATTTTAAAAAGTGGGTTCCAGTCCTAAAATGTTTGGGAGCCACAGTTTTAGGCAATGATTTTATTAATCTACTTTCTGTTAGCCTCCTTGAACATTTGCTCCTGCAAATAGAAAAGCAGATACAAATCCTTAAAATAAATAAATAATACATAAATAAATGCTGAAGTGCATGGATAAGTGCGTTGTGGCACCACCCCCAATAGCCATGCCCCATTAAGACTCTACAACAACAACAACAACAACAACAACAACAACAACAACATCAACTTTAAATTTCTTCTCACACTCTTGGGGTAGATTGCTATCATTTTAACACAAACGATAAAAATTAAATTGAAAACATACGCAAATAGAAAAGGTGTATTAGAATGCTTTACTGTGTCCAATAGGACTTATTCCAAGGCAAATGTGCACAGGAATGTAGCCTTAATATAGCATAAAGTACACACTGTCTCCCAGACAGCCCTTGGGGAAGATGATGACCCTAATATTAACACACCCTAGGCAAATTTCTTAGTTTGCCACCTGCTGAGCTTGATGTTTCTTCTCCGAAGGTCTTTCGAAAAAAAGTTTCAAGGGCAGCACAGTCCTGCCAAAGACTTCACCTGTCTTGGGGTAAAATACATCCTGGACTTCCACTCTTCCCCCTTGTATGCAACCTTCCAGTTCAGGTTTAAACCAGTTTAGCAATGCTAAGTGGATTTTTCCCCCTTAATCCTTTTACAGTAGTTAATTGCAATTACAGCCAGGGAGAGGAAGAATCAGGATTGGCACAGGGAGGGGAATAGCCCTTTTCTTCTCATGCTGCAGACCCAGTATAAATACTCTCCCCTCCCCAAAGCTGCTATAAACCCCGGGAACAAAGGTCCTATTGGCACCATTGAGAGAGAGTGCAATCAAACTGATGGAAAACTAAACAGTGTCCAAATGGGTCTAGATAAGGAGTGCAATGCTGCAACAAACTGCATAGAATTGATGTAGCACTCTGTGACTTTCCAGCTGTGTCCCACAAACCTATTTTCTCTTGTATAAGGCAAGTGCATGGATAAGCTGCAATGTATCACTAAGACTCCCTCGATGTGGCTTTTAATTTCTCTAGGCATTGCATATGAATATCAGGGCCCATGGAGGGCTGAATAGAGGTCTGCTATGAACCACTGCAACTCTTTAAACTCCATTCCCACCCAAGTTACTGGTCATGTTTTTATGATGTATAGCATGGAGGACATGTGCAGGGGATCAAGGGCAGAAGCCAATGGTTCAACTCAATGGAAGGGCATACAAAGAAGGAGGCAAGGTCAAAGGCAAGTATGTGCTCCAATATCTGTGCCTGAGTCATGAGTTGAGTCACAAGTCAGTGACCCTGCAACTTGATTCACAAGTCATAGCATGTGCCTGTCAACTTGAGAAAAACTAAAAGTAAAGTCACAGGTCATTTTAAAAATGAGTCAAGTCCTTGAGCCAAAAAAGCCTTCCTCCTTCCCTCAACCTTTGCCTTCTAGAACCATCTACCTGCCTCCCACCATGTCTGCTGCTGCCATTGGTCTGAAGGCCAGTTTCTGGATCGCCCATGAAGTCTTTGCTGTAATGTGGAAGTGGCAAGAGAAAGTAAGCAAGAACACACCCACAAGCGAGTTGGGGACTCAAGTCATTTCTCTTGTTTCTTAAGTCACAACTCTTTCTTCAAGTCACTGGCCCTGAGTCATGAGTCATGTTGGTGACTCGAGTCAACATTTTGCATGACTCAAGTGCAGTAATTCAGTCAAGTGGCCATCCCTGGTCAAAGGTAACAATAGGTAATGTTTATTGGGGGGAATAATAGTTTGGTAATGGTGGCGGAGAATCAAAAATAAAATGCAGGGGAGAACACAGAAAGGTTGGCCAGGAAGAGACTGCTCTGATGCATGCCCTGAGTGCTGATTGGCACAGTGGTCCTAGGGTAGCTGATGGAATGGCGGTCTTAATGCAGCAGCAATGGGTCTCTGCAGGAGTTACGAACACAGTTGAAGGCAAATACAAAGAACAGCCAAGAGAGAACATGAGAGGCAGTGGCCAAGCTTCTTATACTATAAATTCTTATACTATAAATTCTTACAGGAAAGTGTAGGGGATTTTGTGGGGTGTGAGCTCATCAAATCCTTTCTTTTGTGCCTTGATTGTTTATTGCCATCTCCAGGCTTCGCATCCTGCCAGGTATGTAGCAATAAACTCTCAAGTGGCTGTGGAGGCTGGGACCTCAACACACAACCCTTGATTAGATTTGCCTGTAGAATTGGTGGGGACAGATAAGAGTTGGCAACCCTTTGACTGTGTTGCTAGTAACTTTGTTTACTCCCAAGACAGGATGCTCCGAGGGTGTGGCCTTGGTTTACAGGTTCAGGTCTGAAGCAGGACACACCCAGTTGCCCAGGAAATGAATGAAAGGCAGGACTTCACTTAAGTCAGCCAGCT
Source organism: Lerista edwardsae (assembly GCA_029204185.1). NCBI lineage: Eukaryota > Metazoa > Chordata > Lepidosauria > Squamata > Scincidae > Lerista > Lerista edwardsae. The sequence goes on along the minus strand of JAJKFI010000016.1, from coordinate 4,563,739 downwards.
ATGGGTGTGTCTGTATCCGTGCATGCATGCTCTGATGAATCCTATTAATCTAGCAGCCTGTGAAATATTGCCACCAGCCCAGCCACATGCCACAAGATTGGCTTGGGTCAGGCTCTAAGAATCAATGTAGCATATTAAACACAACCCAAATGTGTTGCTTGTCAGGCAACTCCCTCTCCCTGAGCACCCCCTCACTTAAATGGTCAGATCTATCTGCTTTACACCTTTGGGTAATTGGTAATTTTAGGCTGCAATTCTTTCTATCCATACTTACCTGAGTAACAGTAAGCCCTATTGACTGTCCTGGGACTTTTGAGTAGACATGCATCCATTGGACTGTTAATCTATTTTCTCATCTTTTCTGGCAGGACTCTGGGTTCTTTAACAGCTGTTTAACAGAAGTGCAGCCGGTGAATTTCCCTGGCAGGAAAAGCTGCACCAGTTGAATGTTTGCTCTGTGTGCAGTTGTTAGAGGTATTGAAAATTTTGGATTCTTAGATAGCCAACATAATGACCTCATATAGATTTACTACCTACTGCCCTGATTGCCACATGAGGAGCAAAGCTGTTCTCATGCAATTCTTTTCCAATTGGTGTTAGCACTCAGACACTAAGGTATCCGCAGGGTAGAATTCCTTGTCTAAACCAACCTGCTATTCATACCCCTTTGCATTGAATTCAGCCTTACTGCTGGCATTTGGTGGTCTCTCTGTCTCACTCACTTTTTACTTGCTGTCCTGGTATCTGGTGGCTGCTGTCTTCCTCCACAACCTATTAGATACACCACATCATAATCAATTTCTTTATTGGAACCAATGTGATTGTAACACTAAGGCACATTCCCCTCATACACGCACTATAATGGTGCATAAAAATGTCTGTTATAAATTTAGAAAACTCTTAATTGCACTATTCTATTTCCAGCTGTTGGCATCTCCAACATGAATTTTAATTAATGACTAAATTAACGTTGGAGATCTTAGCAGCAGGAAACCGCTACATTATTTAAATAGGCTTTGAAATAGTCAGATTTTATCCACAGTACAGCATTCAGATTAATATTGTCTTTGTTCTTTTGAAGAGACCAGAATTGCATGAGAAGCCAGAGAGGACGGATGTTGAGCTTTCAAAAAAAATTTCTTCTCTATCTAACTGGTCCATGTTGCAGACATTGCTGCACTGAGGGCAGAAGTGGTTGTTCCTTCACAAGGACCAACTGGATGTTTCTTCCTGCAAAAAAAAACAGGGAAGGAATATTCTAGGAAACTACAAGAACCAGTTCTCATACTGGGGCATATCACTTGATCCTGGTTCGTTCTTTGTCCCAGCAGGTAGGCTCTATCCACAGAGGGGTGTTGGAACACCAAACTAAAGCAGGGTGGGCCAACTCGCAGACCATGGGCCACTTGTGGCTGGTGACTGAGGACTCTTTTAGCGACCATCATGAACCCTGCCGCACCCACCCCCTTTTCATGCTTCAATGGCTTTCCAATCTCCCTGCCTTTGGAGAAGCCTGAATGGTGCAGCCAGGGAGAGAGAAAAGTACTGTTGCACCCACCACCTCCTTCACCTGCTTCTCCTGCGGCTGCCTCCTGCTGCTCCTCCAGGCGCAGTATCTGGTAATTGGTGATGACGTCATTGTGAGCGCAATCCTAACTCCAGGTTAGGATTGCGCCCCGAGTCATCATTGATTGCTTCCACATTTGCGCCCTAGTGGGTGTACTGTGGCTCCTTTAGTGGGGAAAGTTGGACTGCCCTGAACTAAAGGATCACCATCTTCAGCCTAGATGGAATATGGCTTGGAGCCTCATCCAAGGCATATCTACTCAGAAGTAAACCTCATTATACACAACGAGGCTTACTCCCAAGTAAGTGTGGACAGGATTGCAGCCTTGATCCCTATACAGTAGAATGTGGTTGAAAGTTGTAGAGTGGGTTGAGCAAAGTGGAAAGGTTCTAGCCCTTTGGCGGTGCCAGGTGGGATCCCACACCAAGGACCTGTGGAGAGGCACACTGTCAGCCCGCGGTACGGCCCTGGCCCCCGTGCACCCAGCGCCTCTTGCCCATCTGGCACCTGCCTCCCAGCATCGTGCCTCCCGGTCCCCTGCCTCCTCCACCCTGCCCCCACCTGTTCCTGCTGCTGCTGCAGAGGCTCTGGCCATAGCTCCAGCCGCGGCCCGGGCTGGCCAGCTCCGTCCTGTGGCTCCATGGGGTCCGTGCTGTGCCAGGAGGCACTGTGGTAGTAGGCGGAGTGCACAGCATCGGCAGGCATTTCGCGTGCCCGTCGGGGCAGTGCCCATTGCAAGATGCTCATTGTGTGTCGCCTGTCATGCCTGTGACGCACCAACTGTGCCATGTTGGCTGAAGTGGCAACGCCTCTGCAACAGGGCAAGTGTTCTCGAGTGTTGGGCGCGTGAGGGGGCCCTGTGCGGCTGTCAGCCGTGCAACTGCCCGTTCCAGAGTGCAGGGCCAGGGCATTGACACAGCTGCACGTGAGTCAGTGGCCACCAGGGGAAGCCCTCAGGAGTCAGGGGGGCACTCATCTGTCTGCTGTTTGCAGGGCTGAGTGAGCGGGCGGAGCAGGAGGAGTTGGTGGACACCAGTCTGGGGCTCTCATTCCGGCAGCCCTCCCCCGAGGCAAGTACAAATAGCACAGACACTGCGAGCACTGAGCATTCCTCTGTGTCACGGCCCTCCCCAGGTGATGCCGGGGGCAGGTGTGCATGTCTATGGGAGCATGTCTGCGTGTACGTTTCTCCCCTTGCCAGCGAGCTCAGCATCCAGTGACAGCCATGTGGCGGCTGGACCTGCTTGGCCTGGATAATTTCGCTGACATTGACCCTCCCCTGGAGCAGGCACCCCAGCCCGCACCCATGCAGCCAGCAGCTGTGGGGCAACACCGGGCCCCACCGCACCCCAGCCCAGACCCGCACAGCCAACAGCCACAAAACGATGCCCTGGACCTGGACCTGCGCAGCCAGCAGCGGAGCGACACCCGGGCCCTGCCACACTCCAGCCTGAACCCGCACAGCCAGCGGCAGCACCTACTGGCCAGCTGCGGGTAGAGGGCATGGATCTTGCCAACCAGGCTGTTGGGGTGGGGGGACAGAGAGCTGGTGAGGGTGGGGGCACGGGCCCACTGGAAGAGGTCCCAGTCCAGCCCCGGACCTGGGTGAAGGCTGGGCACATGTGGCAGGCCAACACTGATGTGGCTCGCGAGGGGTCTGTTGGTGTATGAGTAGGCCCTTGGGGGGATGGTCCTCATACTCTGTCCGGCCAGGTGACTAAGTCCATGGCAGCCCAGCGGGACCTTGCCCACCTGGTTGCCCTGTGGCTGGAGGTGGCGGAGCCCATGGGGGGCATGCCAGCTGCCCAGCCATGTCCTGGCCTGCCACCGCCCCACCTTGGTGCCCACTACCTCCACCCTCCCCGCCACTGGAGGAGGAACCCCCTGTTCGCCAGTGCATTGGCTTGCAGTTGCTCCAGTCCCCATTGCCTGTGGTGCATGTGCCCGACCTCGCAAACGAAAGCGGCCCTGATGCTATCAGCTGTCCTCATTCCCTGTCTGCCCTCAGCACCATGTCTCTCTCAGCTGCCTCCCCACCATCCCCTAGCAGCAGGGAGACCCGCCATGGTGCTCCCCAGCTCGGAGGCTTCCCCAGTCGCCAAGGATGCTCTGCCGTGAACCCAGGACCTGTTGGGCGTGGCACAGGCACACGGCGGGCATGCCCATTACTAAGGATGCTCTGCTGTGGACCGGGGGCCCGGCGGGTGTGGCACAGACACATGGCAGACATTCCCATTACCAAGGACGCAGACGTGTCGCGAGGGTATGGCACCCCAGGGCACGGGCCCTGGGGCGCCATAAGGTGGGGGGGCGCCGTTGGAATGGTGCCCCGCCCCCGCCCGCAAATTTGCGGGCCCCTGCACCCCGAGGCGCTTTGGTGGCGTCCTGGCCTGCCGCTGGGGTGCTTTAAGCGCCCCAGCGGCAGTGGGGAGAAAGCCGCCACCGCGCGCCCCGAGCCGGGATGCGCGGCAGCGGCTTCCTCCCCCCGGCTGCTGCTGGGGCGCTTTAAGTGCTCCAGCAGCAGCGCGGGGAAGGAAGCCGCCCCCCGCGCACCCCAAGCCGGGACGCGTGCCGGCAGATCCCGTCCCAGCCTGCCGCTGGGGTGCTTTAAGCGCCCCAGTGGCAGCGGGGAGAAAGCCGCCGCCGCCGCGCACCCTGAGCCGGGACGCGCGGCGGCGGCTTCCTCCCCCCCTTTAAGTGCTCCAGCGGCAGCACGGGGAAGGAAGCTGCCGCCGCCCGCCCTGAGCCGGGATGCGCACCGGCGGCTCCCGTCCCGGGCTGCTGCTGGGGTGCTTTAAGCACCCCAGCGGCAGCGGGGAGAA